>JASPKZ010008277.1:85000-222500 GCA_030220185.1 Diploptera punctata | reverse complement strand
AGGAAAGAGCACAATGGGTAAGCTAAGAATGAAGTGAGAGAATAACAGTGACCATGATTTGAGGGAGATGATTGAGGAACATTAGCTCAGTATATGGATGTGTGGAGAGCTTATGTCCACTATATCATGAAACTAGTTTCGTTAGTGCCGGTTAGTTAGATAGTTAAATTAGTTAATCAAATTATATTGCTGATTTACTGATTTCTGATGATGACTGGCATCGTCCAGTGTGCTGCTTTCTGGAGCCTATTTAGACTTCTTGGAACTAATACCTTTGTGGCTATCCAATTGGAGTTTTAGGAGTTAACCCTGCAAATAGGTAAAAACTTTTGGTTTTCACTGCAGTCCTACACTTTTAAATAAGCTGGCATAAAAATTGAGTTTCTCGAATTTAAGAAGATATGCATTTGTTCCGTAAAGCAGCAAAATAGAACTATAAATTTGACTTGTGCAGGAAATCGCTTAGTTTAGGCAGTATATTAGACATATCAGTTATATAGCACCGTTTGTCCATTTCTTTAGCTGCTAGGCTCTTGTATTGTTTCAAATACATTATGCCGGCTGCTAGCCTTACATCGACATTCTTGTGTAAAATCATTTATAACTGTAATAATAATAATAATAATAATAATAATAATAATAATAATAATAATAATAATAATAATAATAATAATAATAATAATAATAATAATAATAATAATAATAATAATAATATATTTCCGGTTTTAACGATGTTGACACATTTTTCCGGCACCAATGATTTGTCTTTAATTTCGTTTTATAATTTTCTTCCACTTGTTTCTATTATAACACAATTCTTCCTCTATTTTCCATTCCTTCAAAGTTTCTCTAATCCCTTGGATCCACGTGAGATTTGGTCGTCCTTTCCTTCTCGTTCCTGATGGTGTCCATTCCATAATTTTTTTGGTAATCTTTCATCCTCCATTCGCTTAATATGCCCGTATAATAGTAATAATAATAATAATAATAATAATAATAATAATAATAATAATAATAATAATAATAATAATAATAATAATAATAATAATAATAATAATAAATTTTCTTGGCACTAAAGTACCAGGAGGTCCAATGTCCCGCGGACGTGAGCTCTCCATACATATATATCCTAGCTAACATACACATTCCTTTTTTTATTAATCTCTCTCATATGATGGCTGATGTTATTGTGAACCTCATTCTTGGCCTACCAACTGGGCGCTTTCCCTCTCGTTATCCTACAAGAAGTTTCCATACCCTCTTACATTCCTCATTCGTACCACATATTCTGCCGTTCACGTCTAAGAGACTTAATTGTTCTCTTATTGTATCAGATTTCCTAAAAAAAAATCATGTAGCTCACTGTTATGTGGTTACCTGTCGTTTGTTTCTCTTTGGTTCAAAAAGTTTCCTAAGCTCTTTACTCTAAAATACTTGTCCATTCTCCTCTCTTAAAATACTCGCAAGACACCACGTTTAGCATATATGGTGCAGTTTAAAAATAAAAATTTCCATATCTCCAGGTACAGAATTTATTGATGAGTCAAGAGGTCTTCTTTTATGGAAAATTATATTCTGACCGTTTCAATGATCCAGTAAGAATATTTTTAATATGCGGTATGGAAACACAAGTTGAACAGTTAATAATTTTTTTACTTGGATTTATTGCTTTATTAAAAGACATTCCATTTGTCCTGTATAACACAAAAAAGTTTTATTTAACTGAAAAAAACATCTGATGCAAAGAACACTGGCTGCTTTGGATCCCTTTATTCATGATGGAGCAATAGGATAACAGTATATTTAGTGTTAATGCCATGGTTACAAAATGTGCGTTTACTCCGGTTGTTCACACGCACAGGATCATGTAACACAACATTTTGCAACGAGAGCCGCTGGGATCTGTTTCCACTTCGCCACAGCCTCATGCACAAAGCCCTCTTATTGCTAATTAAAACACCGCCTTATTCTTGGAGAGAAGGATATCTGGTTCCTCGTTTTATATTTTGTTTTTTATTACGTATTTTTGTCACATAAATACAGTCTACGTTCATTTTAGAGACTTTCACTAGCGTGTTTTCCTTGTGTTTAAAACACCTCATTATCCAGAGAAAATTTTCAGTTAATAATAATAATGCCAAATCCGACGAAAACTCTACTTGTATTCCTATACTGAGCTAATATTTTCCAATCATCCTCTGTATAATTCGTTAACCTCAATCTAATACTATTCTCACTACATTCTTGGCTCTGTCCCTCTGTCCTACCAATCGCAGTCTATGGGACTTAACTCTTTTTATTACATCAGTTTTCCTATAAAGATCATTTAACTCACTGTTATGAACTGCATTCGGCATTCACCTGTCTGTTCAACTCTCTTTGATCCAATATACACACAGAGTGTTGTAAAAAACATCGACAACGGAGGTGAGATAGTATATTGATATATGTTGATCATTTTTTAATAAGGTACCAATGTACGTTGGGAAGACCATTGAAGAGATGGAAGGATCAATTCGACCTATAATGAGATCGGAACAGGCCATTGGGCTTAATCCTTGTTGTTGATGATGATGATGGTGAGGTACCAATGTCCGGAAATGGTGCATTTTCACACTATGACTAGTTAATTATGTCTCAAGATCAGTGTTAGTTCCAAGGATTTGAAGACACATTACTTGACAACTCACAGAGGTACGGAACCTGTGATACATGGCTTCGCAAAGGCTACAACACGACGGAGCTCGAGCTCACTTCGTTGCCAATGTGAGAAGACATTTGGATACCACGTATCCAGGTCGATTGGAAGATGGGGACAAGTCCCATGGCCTCCGAGATCGCCTGGTCTTAACCATCACGACTACTTATTGTGGGGCGACATGAAATAGTCTGTTTATCAGACTCCAGTAGAGTTACGTGTGGATTTTATAGCCCGAATCCACGTTGCTACACAAATAATCTAAACGAGGTCAGGTGTATTTGAACTCGTGCGCCAATCACTGCACCGCCGATGTACGCTTTGCAATGAGAAGAGAGGTGGATATTTTGAAAATTTGATGTGACTGTGACAGTATTGTCAAGTAATGGGTATTAAAATCCAATTAACGGAACTATTGAGAAGTTAGCTACTCATAGTGTGAAAACGCATCATTTCCGGACATTGGTACCTTGTAGTCTATATCTATTACGTATAATTAATATACCACGTCACCTCCGTTGTCGGTGTTTTTTTTGCAACATTCTATATGTATATATATATATATATATATATATATATATATGAATATGAAAGTTTTCTTGGGTTTTCCGCGTCTTGTGTTCAAGTTCGGAAAACCCAAGAAAACTTTCATATTCATACTTTATCCGCGAAAATCTGCAATATAATTTATATATATGTACATATATGTATTTAGATATTATAACTATATTTTTTAGAGACTCGGGTTCAAATCCCGATTCAAGCATTCATTTTTCATTTCATATATATATATATATAAATAATTGACCTGTTTGTATGTGGAACTCAGACAAAAGAGTGTCAGAAGTCTTACTTCTCATTATACAATGTTGTAATAGTAACATTCAGCACATAACAATACATGCCCTAATTATTATAATGTTAATTTTGTAACACATATTATAGGGCCTCTATCTATTAGGGGCCTATGTTTTTTTTCGCGATAGTGCGTTTTGTCGTACTTACAGCAATGGCGACCATGATTGAAAGTTCAACTTCCTACATTTCGGAGTTGCCAACCTAAATAACTATACTGTGATAAAAATAACTATACTGTATTATTACATATTACAACGCGAATAGATAGGGAGGACAAGATACTGGGACTTGGGAGTATGGTCTTTGACCGAGGTATCCCATGGGGGAGGCATGGGCCCAGATTACATATTACAAACACGCGTGTGGGAAGTAAAACCACTGCCCTTTATGTATAGGCCTACTACATACAATGTATATACAAAAAATATCCAAAAGGAAATATCGATATACATTATACGAAACAAATCACTGCATTTTAAATTAACTGAACTTTATTTTAAACCATATAAAACAATAAATACGCACTTGTCACTATTTTATCAATAATTGGTCTCACGGCCTCCTATAGTTTCAACTAATAAACATTGCTCACATTGTTAGTCAATTGTTTATAATGAATCGAGGATTCCACATTTCATATCCATATAATATAATTGATAGAATAACAGTTTTATACATTTTCCGTTAAACTTTTTGAGAGAAGTTGGGACGACAAGAGACCCTGTAGTACATAATAGCATGCATTTCCAGAATTTACCTATATTTAATTTCTTTGTGTGTTTTATTCCTATTTGTAATTATTATCCCAACACTTTCTTCAGTAGTCGTTCTCCAGTCATTGTAATTGTTTATGTTGCCCATAATTCAATATTATAATTATAATAATTTGTTCTAATAACTAAATCCATGTATCTATTTTCTGCAAATGGAATCCTCTACCACAGGGGAAAAAATTGAGTGGTAAAGAATGCTAGGAAGAAATGTATTTTATATTTATTTTAACCTACGGGTTCGATAGTGCCAGTGAGTAAGTAAGTATTTATTTTAATTTAATTGTTCCTAGGTATTTTAATTCAGTCACTTCCTCAAAATTTCTCTCACTTGTCATTAACTGTACATTTCCATTATATGATGTATTTCTAAGTGTCAATATTTATATTTAGCTTTATTGATGTTTACTTCCACTCCCAGTTTCTTTGTGTTACTCAATAGTGTGTGTGTGTGTGTGTGTGTGTGTGTGTGTGTTGACTTTTAGTATCTCCTCGTTATCGCCTAATAATACTAGATCATCAGCATACATTAATAATTTATTAATACCATTGAGTTGTAGGCCTTCTTCATCTTCTGAAGATTTAATGGCATGCTCTAGTACAAAATTTAATAGTAAAGGGGATAATGCATCTCCTTGCTTTAACCAATTATTGTGAATTAAAAAAATATCCGAACACTATTTGCCTTCATACATCCTAATCTTTGTGCCATTTAGATACATTCGAATAAATCTAACTAACTTTTTAAAAATTATGATCCTCAGCAGACACTATATAACTTCTCCCTCTTCATTAAATCATATGCTCTTTTTGAAGTCTACGTATAGTTGATGCACAGTGCCATTATATTGCCATTTCTTTTCTAAAATCTGTATTATACTAAACATCTGATCTATTGTATACGTGTTTCTGCTAATTTCACATTGTTGATCTATTTTGCCCTCAGTATGTGGAGTATGTCTGCTCACTTATATGTTTGATAGAATGTTGTACTAAGTTGAAAGTAATTAAATACAGCCTCTAGTTGTTACAATCAATTTTATCTCCTTTACTTAAAGATTGGTACTATAATAGTATATTGCGATACAAATGAGGTAAGCACTTGTTACTGATCGAGAAAAAGTTTGAAAAAAAAAATGAGGCGCTTGCGCCGAGTTTTTTCAATTTTCGAGATTTGTTACGTGCTTACCTCAATGTGTATTGCATACTATTTTTTGGTCGATGTGACTAATTTTTATTGAATATAGTAATAAATGAATTAAAATATTGGTTGGATGTAAATTATTTCTATGAGAAAGAAACATTTGGTGATTGTTGCTATGTAGCTTTTCATTTGTTTTATTATAAGCAAGTATTGTTGGCTGTGGAGACATTTTTATACGTACTACTGTGATTAGAATCTGTTTGATAATTCTATGGTCATGGTAGATGATGGAGAAATTGAAGAAGCCTGGAGAGTGGAATGTTGTGCATTAATTCCGGAAAAGTCTACAGAAAGGTACGAGTTAGTGTACAAAACATTCAAGAAATGTTTTATTTTACTTACCGAACGTGTGCTTTTTGAGTCCATATCAGCATTGCGAATTCTTTTGTTTGCATAGCAACCAGGTTAGATGTGGGAACGTTGACTTACTTCCAGTAACAACAATATTGGTAAGTATAAGAAATTAGTCACATCAACAAAAAATATTCTTTCCATTCAATTGTAAGAGCCTGTTTTTTTTTCCAAATCAAATTAAGCAACCATAGTATCTTGACCATCAATTTTTCTCCACTTGATTTTATCAGTTCTGCTGGGTCCCATCTTAACGTGATGTTTTATATGTCTTCAATTTTTCTATCGCCATTTCACCTTCTAATCTAGGATACAATATAAAAATATTCGTTCCTGGATAAAAAACTGATTTGTGAATGTTTAAAGTGTCTATTGATAAAATACTAGAAATCGATTTTTAACCATATCTTTTGAACTACAAATGTAACAGCGTTGAAAGATAATTTCAATATTTAAAAAAGTCGTCACACAGGAGCTGCGTAAACAAATATAATTCCACAGAAGTTGAATAAGCTAAGTTTATTAATGAATTCTAAAGCACAGAAGATACATACTTATTTTATTTCTTACGTTTCACTGGCACTATTGAACCCATAGGTTCATGGCCGCACTGAATTAAGCTCTCCACAAATACCTAGCCTTAGCTAATGTTTTCCAATCATCCCCTGTATAATCTACTTCCCTAAAATCATGGTTAATGTTATTGTCCCATCTCATTCTTGGTCTACTAACTGGGCGTATCCCCCCTGGTTTTTCCACAAGATGTTACTATACTCCTATTTCATTCCTTATTCGTTCCACATGCCCTGCCCATCGCAGTCTACGAGACTTAACTTGTTATATCTGGTTTTCTATAAAGCTCATGTAGCTCACCGTTATGTAATCTTCTCCATTCACCTTTCTTTGGTCCAAAAATGTTCCTAATAACTTTATTCTCAAATACCCGTAATCTTTCCGCAGAAGATACATACAGCGTTTCATATTCTCTATTTTGATAATTATGAATTAAGTCCTGTATAATAAGTTTCGTTGCAAGAAAACAAAAATTATGGGCGCTATAGTGTTGAAAATATTCTCACAAAAATTTCAACTTTAATATTAATTCAGAACGGTTGAATGTTTTACTACTACAGTCATTAAGTTCTAAGACTTTACGCCTGGAGGGTAGGCACCCACAAGAAACTAGAGGTCTCGCAAGATGCCGAAAACTAGGCGTACACTTAAAAGAGACCCACATCCTCCTTCAAAATAGCCGCTTTTGGCAGTTACGCACGTTTGTCAACGGTGGTATGGCTTCTCTTGTGGCAGTAATGACCTCTTCGGAAGAATGCAATCTACGCCCATGTAGGATTGCTTTCAAGCGAGGAAAGATAAAAAAAAAATCGTATGGTGCGAGATCGAGTGAGTACGGAGGTTCTGGCAAAACTGTCACCTGTTGCCTTGAAAGTTCCTCTTGGACAAGGACAGAACGATTGGGGGGGGGCGTTGTGTAGGAACAGCCAATTCTTTGTATGCCAAATCTCAGGTCGCTTAGGGCGAATTTAATCGCATAAACGGCCAATGATCTCTCTGTAGCGGGTTTTGTTTACAGTTGCACATTCCGGGATGAATTCCATGTGAACAATTCTACTTGAATGAAAAAACAGTTCAAGCATCACCTTGCCTTTTGACCTATCTTGTCGCGTTTTTTTTCTGTCATGATAATAATGGCGTTTTGCAGATAGCGGATTGTCGTTTAAGTTGCGGATCGTAAAGGAAACACCATGTTTCGTCTCGAGTTTTTATCCGGTTGAGAAACGTCGGATCATCGTCAGCACTATAGACGAGGTCACCACAAATCGTCATGTGATCATCACATTGATCTTGCGACAGGATTCGTGGCACACTGTGTTGGGTAACACGAGACATGTTCAGGACATCAGATAGAATTTTGTAGCAAGTACCATGGCTGATCCCTACCACTCTACTGATTGGGAGCGGTTAGCACGTACCAACGTTACAACTTCTTCGAAATTGCGTTTAGTTCGAATTGATTGTAGTCGACCAGTACGCACATCATCTTCCAAACTGTCTCTTCCTTGCAAAAAAAAAAAAAAAGGTCGGTGCCACCTAAACACAACACTGCGACTCAATGCGTACTCACCGTAAAATTGATGCATCATTTGAAACGTTTCGGCAGCGGTTTTGCCTAATTTCTGACAGAACTTGAAGTTTGCCCATTGCTCAAGCCGATATCTCGAGTTCCGACGTGCGCATTTAAATCACCGTCACAACAAAGACCGTAGTTCTGCTCGCAGTGCATGCACTCAACTGTCTCTTTCTGGGACGAGAGACTAACTGAGAAGGTCCATACCAGGCGCCACTATGCGCTCAGTCTCAAAACTTAATGAATGTACCACGTATGACGAGTTTGTTGCGAAAAAAAAGTGGCGGTTGTTGTAATTATTTTTAAATGACGGCTTTCTCGTGAACTCCCTCTCCTAGTTATCTGATTTAGCTGATTTTCGAACAATTCTTTTTTTATTTTATTTAAATTATGTAGGCCTATTCTGAGTTACGCTGAGAGTAAAACAAATGAAAATTACGGACGATAGAGTGATTTTTAAAATTTGGACTCGCATTAAATCCCACTCTTTTTGGTCCTATTTTGTCGGATAATGAACTCGATCTTATTCTTCTCAACACATATATATATATATATATATATACACACTCACACACTCAATCACACACACACACACACACACACACACACACACACACACACACACACACACACACACACACACACACACACACACACACACACACACACACACACACACACACACACACACACACACACACACACACACACACACACACACACACACACACAAACAAACAAACACACACACACACCCATATATATATAACTTACATCCATAGTAATTATGTCTGAGGGCAGGTCTTTCACTGCATTTATAGCATTTGCATGCTATGCTTTGCAGTTTTACTAAGGAATTATAGGTGTGGTAGCTTCCCGTTGCTTTTCATACCAGTGAGGGATGATGGTGATAATGATAAGGGCGATGATGATGGCCGGATGATTTTCGGGGACCATTGGTCCTAAGCATCCTGACATTTGTCTTACAGGTGAGGAAAAACCCCGAAAAAACCCACTCAAGAGCCTGTCCCGACCGAGAATCGAACCCGGGCCGGCTGCGTGACAAGGCAGCACTCAACCTCGAGACCACAACGGTGGATATATATATATATATATATATATATATATATAGGCCCTATATCATCGTATTTTGTTTTTGGTTCTTATAATAAGTCCACCGCTGTGGTCTCGAGGTAGCGTGCTGCCACGTCACGCAGCGGGCCCGAGTTCGATCCCCGGTCGAGGCAGTTTTTCTGGGTGAGGTTTTATCGGGGTTTTTCCTCACCTGTAAGACAATGTCAGGAAAACTTTAAGGCCCAAACGGTCCCCGAAATCATATGACCATCATAATCATCATCATCCTTCACCGGTGTGGAAAGCAACGGGAAGCTACCACACCTATAATTCCCTAGTAAATCTCCTAGTATAGCATGAACATGCTATGATTGTAGTGAAGGACCTGCCTTCAGGCAAAATTACTATGGATGGATGGATTATAAGTTGGATCAGCGAATATTAAAAGAAATCATGGCTTCATCCTCAATAGGTCCACTGCTGTGGTCTCCAGCTAGTATGCTGCCTTCTCACGCAGCGGGCCCGGGTTCGATTCAAGACAAATGTCAGGAAGCTTAGGGCTGAACGGTACCCGAAATTCATCCGGCCATCATCATTATCATCATCATTCACCGGAGTGAAAAGCAACGGGAAGCTACCACACCTATAATTTCCTAGTAAAGTTGCAAAACGTAGCTTACCTATAATTTCCTAGTAAAGCTGCAAGGCATAGCTTGAAAATTCTGTGATTGCAGTGAAAGATTTGCCTTTGGGCAGGACTCTATAGAATAGAATAGAGTCCTCAATAGCTAGATTTTTTCGTAATTCCCTAATTGTGAAATTATATTTTCAGTTCTTGAAATAATGATAAAAAGAATATGAGCTTATCAAATACCTTAGCTAGAAATACGAGTTTATTTCATTAAAGAGGTAAAGTCTAATGCAATGTTGTATGCTGTGTTTAAACCATGTTCACTCTGTGTATGGCAGAAGTTAAGTTTGAAGAATATGATTATGGAGGATAATACACACAATTAGTTTGTTGTTCACATGCATGAAGGTGGAGCTTCATTAGCGTATTACATAATGTTTCTAAACACCTGCAACTGGTTCATAAATGGATGCTGATGAACCATAAATATGTTTACTTATCAGGAGTATCCAAATTTATTTTACTACATAGTAATTCTACCTTTTATAATAATAATAATAATAATAATAATAATAATAATAATAATAATAATAATAATAATAATAATAATAATAATAATAATAATAATAATAATAATAATAATAATAATAATAATAATAATAATAATAATAATGATAATAATAATAATAATGAAAGTAATAATGATAATAATAATAGTAATACTAACAGTAATAAAATAATTATAATGATAATAAGGTAAAGTAATCCTACTACAGGCCTCAGGAAGCTCTTCGGGTAGTAGGAGGTTAAGGCTCCCACTTTTTCTGGACAATCGGCATTTGATGTCAGCCGGGTTGTCAGCCCTGCGTGACGGCCGCCTTTACCCCCAGAACAGGCGTCTGGTACTCATTTCCGTTAGAGAGTGAGTCGACCCCAGGGCCATAGTACCGCCAGAAGGTTTGGGTCAGTTTAAAAATCCTGACCCCACATGGACTTGAACCCTCGACCTTCTGGCTTGTAGCACAGTGCCTTAACCACTACGCTACGGCGTGCCCCAATAATAATGATGATAATGGTAATGATAATGATAATAATAATAATAATAATAATAATAATAATAATAATAATAATAATAATAACAATAACAGCAATAAGAACAATAACAATAACAATAATCTAGAGCTTTATTGAATTATTGAGTTGATAATGAAAGTTAAGTATGAAATATAAAGAATAATAAATATATAGGTTATAACCAGTATAATAAAAACACATTTCATAGACTGCCATGGACAGGGAATATGGTACGAATGGGAAATTAACTAGGGGGATGGAAACTTCTTATAGGAAAACATGAAGGAAAGCGTCTAGTAGTAGGTCATGAATGAGATGGAAGAATAATATTAATCATTATTTTAGAGAGGTGAATTATACAGGGAATTTTGGAAAGCATTATGTTAGGTTAGGGATGTATGGACAGCTTATGCCCGCGGGGTCCTGAAACTGAGTTTGTTAGTGTCAGTGAGTTAGTTATTTGTTATATTGTTTAATGATGTGTTTAGTAAGTTGGGCAGCAAGTAAATGTGTACCACAGATATGTATTTTCAAGTAGAAACAAATTGGTTAATAGCGTGTAATCACTAAGGCTAGGATTTTTATGTAATATTAACATGCAAAGTATGTACACATTTTGTAATATGCCTAATATTATGTAAAATATGTAAGATTATATAACATTTCCCCCTCCATGGCCTTTACCTTGTCGTGGTGGAGTGACTTGCGTGCTTAAATGATCCTGAGAGCTATGCCGGCGGTAGCATTGGTGCCGATAGGGTTACCCATGCCGGACTGGTCGAAGATGATAAGCCAGACGAAAAAAGTACCTTGGTCGAAAGAGTGACGATCTTTCACCCGTAAAAATACAACCGTCAAGAAATGCGGACATGGGTTCAACTGGGGTAAAATTTTCCGGAGGTCAAACAGTCCCCCATTCGGTTCTCCGGGCGGGAACTACTTCAGGGAACCCATGCCCAAAGCTCAAACACGGACATGTTCCTAGGAACATGGAATGTTAGGACTTTATACAATAGCGGGGCACTAGAGATATTAACGCGGGAATTAGATAAATCGCCCTTGGATATAGTCGCTTTACAGGAAGTTAGGTGGCCAGGAGAAGGTAGTTAGGAAGCTTTGCATTATACTACGGGGGTGCAGAAAGACCTGCATTTGGAACGGGGTTTTTAGTCAGAAGGAGGATCCTATCCGCTATCCGAGATATTAAGTTTGTTAGTGATAGGATATCATACATAATTGTAAAGGGTAAACGACATGATTTTATAATTGTAAATGTACATGCCCCCACAGAAGATAAAGATGACAAGATCAAGGATGAGTTCTATGAAGAATTAGAATGCTTATTTGATAGCCTTTCACGATATCATATGAAAATTGTCTTAGGAGATTTTAATGCAAAAGGGGGTGGGAAGATATATTCAAACCAACAATAGGCAAATTCAGACTTCATGAAGATAGTAACGACAACGGGGTTAGATTAGTCACATTTGCCACATCGAAGAATCTCGTTAAGAGCACAACATTTCAGCATAAGGATATTCATAAATACACCTAGACGTCCCCAGATAGATCATGTATTAGTGGACAAACGCTGGCACAGTAGCATCATTGATGTTAGATCAGTTAGAGGGACAGACTGCAATTCAGATCATCATCTGGTCAGAGTAAAAATCAGACAATGGCTATCGCTAGTGAGAGGAACAAACGCTAAAGATGATTCTGTAAAATTTGAATTAAAAACTTGAAAAATGATGAAATGCGGCAAGAATACCAAATCAAAATTGTTAATAGATTTGAAGTACTGGAATCTTCAGATGACAATTTGGCAAACGAAGAAGAAACTGATATAAATAAAGAAAAGGAGGCTATAAGAGATACTATTAAATTGTCAGCATCAGAAAGCATTGGTTGTTTAAAAAAGAGGCAAAACAAGAAATGGTTTGATGAGGAATGTGCCGATATTGTAAAGAAAAGGAAGCTAGCAAAAATGAAATGGTTACACGAGCCAAAAGAGGTAAATTTAGAGCAAGTGGGTAGTATTAGACGAGAAACCACCAAGTTACTAAAGAGTAAAAAGAGGGAATATTTGAGAGAGGAGATTAATGATCTTGAAATGAACGCAAAAAATAGGAACATTAGAGAATTATGTCAGGGAATTAGTATAGAGAAGAAAGGGTTTTAGGCTAGAACAAACATAATTCGGAATGAAAATGGGGATATGATTGCAGATTCCAGGAGTATATTAAATAAATGGAAAAGTTACATTAATCAGCTATTAAATGTACATACAGAACAGGACATTGAGGAGGATAATTTACAGACAGCAGAAATGCTAGTCGCAGAGTCAAGTGCATTAGAGGTTGAAACGGCGATTGAAAAATTGAAGATGTATAAAGCATCAGGTTAAGATGAGATCCGAGCAGAACTGATAAAATCAGGGGGAGAAAAATTGATGGACAAGATACGCTGGTTGCTTAGTATGATTTGGGAAAAAGAAGCTCTTCCAGATGAATGGAAGGAATCAATTATCGTACCAATTTATAAGAAAGGAGATAAAACTGATTGCAACAACTACAGGGGCATCTCATTACTTTCAACTTCGTACAAAATTCTTACAAATATATTAGTAAGCAGACTTACTCTCTATATTGATGACATTCTAGGAGATCATCAATGTGCATTTAGAAGAAACAGGTCTGCAACAGATCAGATTTTTAGCATAAGACAGATTTTAGAAAAGAAATGGGAATATAATGGTACTGTACATCAACTATATGTAGACTTCAAAAAAGCATATGATTCAATTAAGATGGAGAAGTTATATAGTATCCTGCTGGAGTTCGGAATTCCTAAAAAGTTAGTTAAACTTATACGAATGTGTATAAATGGCACAAATAGTAGGGTGCGTGTAGGCAAACAGTTTTCGGACACTTTTGAAATCCAGAATGGGTTGAAGCAAGGAGATGCACTATCTCCTCTACTGTTTAATTTTGTACTAGATCATGCCATTAAATCTTTAGAGAATGAGGAAGGCTTACAACTCAATAGTATTAATAAGCTGTTAGTTTATGCTGACGATGTAGTATTATTGACCGATAGCGAGGAGATACTAAAGGACAACACGCACACACTATTGGGTAACACTAAGAAATTAGGACTGGAAGTAAATATCAATAAAACTAAATATGTGGTCACACGTAGAAATTTATTATATAATGGAAATGGACAGCTAATGACAAATGAGGGAAATATTGAGGAGGTGGCTGAATTCAAATACCTAGGAACAATAATCACAAATATGATTGAGATGTACAAATAAATTAAACATAGGCTCAATTCTGGAAATGCGTGCTATTATGCTATGCAGAGACCCTTGATGTCCCAGCTCCTTTAAAAATATGTCAAACTGAAAATATATAAAACTATTATTCTAGCAGTTATATTATGTGGTTGCGAAACATGGACTCTTACTTTAAGGGAGGAAAGGAGATTACACGTATTTGAGAATGAAGTACTTAGGAACATTTTTGGACCAATGAGAGATGAACTGACAGGTGAATGGAGAATATTACATAACAATGAACTACATGGTCTTTATAAGAAGCCAGATATAATAAGAACAGTTAAGTATCATAGACTGCGATGGGCAGGACATGTTGAACATATGGGGAATGAAAGACTTGCATGGATGCTTCTTGTAGGAATGCCAGAGGGAAAACGCCCAGTTGGTAGACCAAGAATGAGATGGGAGAATAATATTAACTATGATTTGAGAGAAGTAGATTATAGAGGGAATGATTGGAAAGCATTAGCCCATGATAGGGATGTATGGAGAGCTTATGTCCGCGCGCCCATGAACCTATGGCTTGGATAGTTGCAGTGAGTAAGTAAGTAAGTATATAACATTTCCTTAAATATGTAATATTAAAAACATTAACATTTAATTTTGTACACATTTTATATTAAACATTAACTTTAAGATAGACCATCTTGAAGAAATAGGACTGTCAAATGCTTGATAAAGTGATAAGAAGGGTGTTGTCATGTTTCTGTTATAAAGTGATCCACTTAGGGGTATTGGGATGTTAAGGCTCTCATCTTTCTAGATATTCGGCACGAGACATCAGCCTTGTCATCTCATTTCTGGCTGGATAATTGTCCACATATGTGATTAACATAATTATGTGGATGTGAGACCTGCAGCCGACTGGTATACAATGACGTCTATGCCTATCGTGCCATCCAGTGAGTACAGGCCGTGTCTCTGTATAGCATGGTAAAGTATCTCAGTTAAAGAAAGGAATTTACTTCTACAGTCGGAAATGTCACACTTGAACGTTAGTTAACAACACAACCAATGTTCACACGACTTGAATCACAAGAAAGTTGATCTTTATTATTTGGAAAAATAAACATAAATTAAGCAAACATTGTGTTATCTGTGCCTCAGTGAAAAATTCCTTTAAAGATTCCAACTTTTACAGTGGCGGAGCGTAGAATTGCGACTGGTGTTAGTCGTCGTTTTATTTACACTAGTATGGATATGATATTGTGTTTATTATATTATTTCTAATAAGTAAATGGACTTCTAAAAAGGACGACATGCAATGTTAGGAGTATCAAATATAATAAACTACTATGTGTATAGGGCTTAGGAAAGGGGGTAATTGGACATATTAATACAGTAAAACTTTAATCCGGAACGTGAATAATGCGGAAATCTGTCAAATGTGAACAAATTTATTGGTCCCGTAATAGTAATTTTACGTGTATTTATTTGTATAAAACGGAATCTGTCCAACGCGGAAACGGAAGGATGTTTCTATACAATTCATGAAATAAATGTTTATAAGGCGGAAATATATATAGATAGAGATAGATGGATAGATAGATAGATAGAGAGAGAGAGAGAGAGAGAGAGAGAGAGAGAGAGGGAGAGAGCTACAGAGAGGGGGTGAGAGCTCTACACTCTCTTATCTCATCTCTCTCTCTCTCTCTCTATATTTCTCTCTCTCTTTCTCTCTCTCTCTTTCTCTCTCTCTTTCCTCGCTCTCTTTCTCGCTCTCTTTCTCTCTCTTTCTCTTTCTCTCTCATTCCTCTCTCTCTCTCTCTTTCTCGCGCTCTCTCGCTCTATCTCTCCTTTGCTCTCTTGTCGCTCTCTTCTCTCTCGTTTTCTCTCTCCCCTCTCTTTCTCTTTCTCTCTCTCTCTTTCTCTCTCTCTCTCTTTCCTCTCTCTCTTTCTCTCTCTCTTTCTCTCTCTTTCTCTCTCGTTCTCTCTCTTCTCCTCTCTCTTTCTCTCTCTTTCTCTCTTTCCGCTCTTTCTTTCTCTCTCTTTCTCTCTCTGTTCTCTCCTCTCTCTTTCTCTCTCTTCTCTCTCTCTTTCCTCTCTTTGCGCTTTCTCTCCCTTTCTCTCTCTCCTTTCTCTCTCTCCCTTTCTCTCTCTTTCTCTCTTTCTCTTTCGTCTCTTTCTCTCTTTTTCGCTCTCTTTCGGTTCTCGCTGCTTGCGCTCGCTTTCTCGCTCTTTCGCCGTCTGCGCTCGTTCTCTCTGCTAGAAGAGATTAGTTTTCCACTTCATTGAATTCCCATTAGGTGAATTAACAATTAGTGACGATTCCTACCGCCCGCGCCTGGTGAAGTAGAGTTTCTACCTGTATCTGGAATTTTCTTCCGGCCTCACTGCACACCCGTTTTGCGAAATACAGGTTCGTATAACAAATATTTAGCGTGTGACATCTGTCTTACAAAATACCAGTGCACTGTAAAATCTTAAATTAGTTTAAGATCTGAGACCAATTGTGTACGTATCTTTCACAGGTAGTGTTCTGAATTTACGGAACAAAGATGGCTAAATCGTATGTATCATTGTCATTAAACGAAAAAGTGAAAGTGATTGAAGATAAAGAAAAACAAACTATCAGCACGCGAAATAATGACTAAATTTAAATGTGAAAAAACCCAAGTTTGTGAGATTTTAAAACACAAAGAGAAAAATAACGAATGAATGGATGCAAGGAAATGGTCAAATGGAGAGAAAAGAAGAAGAATAAGAATAAGAATAAGAATAAATCAACGAGGTTTGTTTTACAAGTCCCTGTTCAAAAAATCTCCAAATTTCCGGACCGATGCTCCAAAGTCAAGCTCTAGCTGTAGCTATATCCCTAGGAAATAACAATTTCAAGGCATCTTCGGGTTGGTTGTGGGCAGTTTTAAAAGACGACACAACGTACTGTGGAATGAAATTTGCGGGGAATCAAAGGATGTGGACGAAAATATAGTTAGTGAGCGGAAACTGCATACTTTAATTCCAGGATACGCGCCTCAGAGACATTTTTAACGCTGACTGTTTTTTCGCGCGTTATCGTCGAAGTCTGTCGTACATACTATACTTCACTTTCAAACGGCATCGGAACTACAATTAATCCAAGGTACTTAAAAAGACATATACGGTGCTCTATAATCTAAGATTAGTTAATATTTTTTTGTTTTTTGTAATGCGGAATATTGTCTAATGTGGAAAAAAAAAGGTCCCATGCGATTCCGCTTTGAACAAGTTTTACTGTAGTAATTAAATAGACTATATAAATTCGTGATTTTAAAACACAGATATTCGTGTCCACTTCCAGCTGGTTTCTAGAGATTATAAGTGAGCTCAATACGTCGGTAGCCTCGTCTTCTATTAAAGATACTAAGGGTGAGATCTCTTGTTTATATTATTGAATAAAGTATCGGATGTAGAACATATTAAGTCGTTTTGAACATCATGTGATGTGCCAACGAATACAGTAGACATTTCCAGATCGTTTCTTAATTTCTCGTCTAGAGGGTGTTCTAAAATTCCTCTTATAAACTTCTAGGACTCGTAGAGGGGACTGTATTGATGATATTCAGAATTGGAAACCATGTACGGATACTTACCGTTTCCATGCTTCAGCCGTTTGAAAACAATCATTGTCTGAACCTACGGTACTTGTCTCAACAAGTAATAGCTTCGCGATTCGTCCGTCTGCAGAGTTACATGATGAGGGGCGCTTACGTCGGATTATATGATGTCAATTGACGTTTATTCTACCTCTCGGAGCTGGTTCGAGCCTCATTCACGTGTCTTTCAGTGTTAGAGCAACATGGATGAGTACACTTTTGCTGAATACACCGACACGATCCTTCAGTATGGCGAAGCTCGAGGTAATGGAAGAGCTGCTCATCGTCTTTAGCAAGATCGTTTTCCACAACGTCCGACTCCATCGCATATCTTTTTTGCCATAATTACGCAACGAGAAAGGGTTACCTTCACCGCCAGCAGGGATAACTGTGGTGCTCCAAGGAGACGCCGGACTCCCGAATTGGAAGAGGCAGTACTGCATCAAGTTGAAGGGAACCCATCAACGAGTACACGATTAATTGGGCGGTATAATGAATATTGCTCCTAGCACCGTCTGGAATGTTATGCATGAACAACAACTACATGCATACCACCTTCATGGGGCACATTCACTACTGCCAGCCGATTTTGCTCTACGCTTAGAGTTCTGTACGTGGTTTCTGCACCGCTGCATTAACGAGCCCGTATTTCCACGGCGCATTCTCTTCACAGATGAATGTAAATTTACTAGGGATTGTGTACTCAATTCACGAAATAGCCATGTCTGGGCAGACGAATACCCTCATGCCGCGCATGTCCATGGATTCCAACACAGATTTTCAGTTAATGTGTGGGCAGCTATTCTGGATGGTCATGTGATTGGACCGTACATACTTCCATTCAGGCTAACAGGTCCCACCTACTTGATCTTCAATATACATATTATACTAGCACCATTAACACTAGAATCTTCTAAATTATCCCGAACTGCAAATCTGTTCACAAAACCAATCTTTTACTTGCCTCTGTACTTATCATCTTCTAGTTCATGTGACTTATATCTCATCATTTTAAACTTAAAGACTATAAATTCTCTACCTGTATTTTAAACACGGGATCCCAGCGGAACTGATGAAATCAGGGAGAGAAAACATGATGGATTGGTTACGTAGTATGATTTGGGGAAAAGAGGCTCTTCCATCTGAATGAAAAGAATTGATTATTGTACTAATCTATAAGAAAGGAGATATAACTGATTGCAACAAGTACAGGAGCATCTCGTTACTGTCAACTTCGTATAAAATTGTAACAAATATATTAGTAAGCAAACGTACTCCCTATATAAGACATAACAGGATATATCAATGCGGATTTAGGAGAAACAGGTCTACAACAGATCAGATTTTTCGTATACAAATTACTTTAGAAAAGAAATGGGAATATAATGGCATTGTGCATCAACTATATGTAAACTTCCGATCCGATTGAGGGTCTTTCCACTTTTCAGTGGTTGCCCTTTTACCAGCCGGCTGCTGGCCCTTCACATCCATATGTGTCAATCACAGAGGTAGATGATCAACAGCCAGTGTAGGGGTGACATGTGGTTAGCATGTCGAGTCCCCCAGCCGTTATAGCTGGTTCCTCAACCTGGAGCCGCTACTTATTGTAGCTACCCAATTGCCTAACGATGCTGGGTGGGCACCGGTCCCATACTGGCCGAAATACCATGAGAAAATTTCTTCCCCCATGGAGACTCGAACCAGCGCAAGTCCCGTAGCACCAAGGCTTCCTACCTTAACCGCTCGACTACGGCGCGGGACTGTAAACTTCAAAAAGTAAAAAAAATCAATTAAGAAAAGGAGTCTAGAGAATTCTACTAGAGTTCGGAATTCCTAAAAAAGGTAGTTCGACTTATTATAATGTGTCTAAATTATACACAGATTAAGGTGCACATAGGCAGACAGTTTTCGGTTTATTTTGTAATTCACAATGGGTTAAAACAAGGAGGCACACTATATCCTCTACTATTGAATTTTATACTAGAACATCTTATAAAATATTTACAGGATAAAGAAGACCTACAAATCAATGGTTTTAATAAGCTCATATGTTATAATTATGATGTATTATTAAACGATATCTAGGAAATAATAACAACCAACACGCACACTAAATTGAGTAAAAATATAAAATTAGGACTGGAAGTAAACATCAATAAAACTAAATATTGTCACACATAGAAATGCAATTGATTATAATGGGAATGGACATTTAATGAGAAATGAAGCACATTTTGAGAAAGTCGGTGAATACAAGTATCTAGGAATAAAATGCAAAAATAAACTAATAACTTTTTGTTAAATTTCCAAACTTCAGTTCCTCAAAATGTTAATCTAAAATATGTAAAATTGTTATTCTCTCAGTTATATTATATGAATTTAAAACATGGGCTCTTGCTTTTAAGGAAAACAAAAGATTGCAGTATGAGTATTTCAGAAAATAAATATTTGGAAAATTTTTGGAACAAAGAGAGATGAACAGATAGGCGAATGGAGGAGACTTGGTAACAGTGAGCTACATGATTTTTGTAGGAAACCTGATATAATATGTGTCCTGCGCCGTAGCCGAGTGGTTAAGGCAGGAAGCCTTGGCGCAGAGCTACGGGACTTGTGCTAGTTCGAGCCTCCATGGGGGAAAATTTTTTCATGGAATTTCGGTTAGTATGGGACTGTTGCCCACCATGCATCGTGAGGAATTTGGGTAGCTACACTAAGTAGCGACTCGAGGTTGAGAAAACCAGCTACAGTGGCTCGGGGATCCGACATGCTGATCAAATATCACCACTACACTGACAGGATGATCGTCTACCTCTGTGAATAAAATACGTAGATGTGAGGCCAGCAACCGGCTGGTAGACCAAGGGCCTTTTAGGCCTGTCGCACCATGGAGTAGTAGTAGTAGTAGACATAATACGAAGAGTTAAATCTCGTAGACTGCGATGGACAGGACATGTGGCACAAATCGGGAATGAAAGAGGAGCAAGGAAGATTCTTCTAGGAAAATCAGAAGGAAAATTACCAGTTGTAGAGCAACACTGAGATGAGAGAATATCATTCACTATATTTCGAGGAAAGTAGATTAAACAGGGATATGATTGGAAATCAGCTCAATATAGGGATATATGGAGAGCTTATGTCCACGCTTCCATTAACCTACGTTTCGATAGTTCCAATTAGTTAATTTTATCACCGTTATGGAGTTTCGTTAGATTGTCTAGATATGGTGTAAATAACGCTAATGGTTTTTGTCGGTAACTCAGAAAGCTGTAATTTGTTAGTTACCCGCTTGATGTCACTGGAGTCCAGGTACCACTCTCTAACATTGTTATCAGGCATCTCTTTTATGGGTTATCGCTGGACCGGGTCATAGCGCGTTGTCTTCAGTCTTCAATTCGACCTGAACAAGAGACATGAAGCTGTACGCAACTATCTTCAGTATCGGTGAGTTTTATACGTCACATAATTTCATTACAAAGCTTTTTATGTTCTACCGAGAAGAGAAATTATGAGTTTAAAAAAATTAAATTTTTAATCCGTAGTGAATTGAATAATTACAGATTAGATTAAATGTTGTCTGTTTTCTTAACTTTTGTCTAAGAATCTAAAGATTAAAATTTATAAAGCGATAGTCTTGTCTACGGTTGATCTACATATGTGTGGAAAATATCCACTTACGTTATAAAATTTTGACATTTTTAGTACAAACACCAAGACCCTAGCCTCGGAATATACAATCGGGAAATTTGGGACGTATACAGGATTTTTTGCATTAGAAATCCCTGACACACCTTGCAGACTTAATTTTTTGCAATTCTGAAAATTTCGAAAAATGTTAAAATTTTTAGTAAAGTATTTATAGTAGAATCCTAAAACGCATATTCAGTCACTTAAAGATGGAAAAGGAGATTAGAGGAAGTTTCAAAATGAAAAACTACATAATTTGTACCGCCCTAGTGTTCCCAGTGTTATTAAATCTAGAAGTTTCAGATGGATGGCTGCAATTGGTGGATTCAATTTTTCTTTACTTTTGGAAAATTCCATTAGGAAGGAGTAATTGGAAGGATAATGTTGGGATGGATCGTAGAGAACTGAATACTGAAGATACAATCTGAATCAATTTGGTGAGTAAAGGTACGAGTGAAAGTTGAAGGGCCTTACTGAATGTGTTATCGAGCCTAAGGCTTCCATAAACATAACTAACTCACTGGCTCTCTCGAACCCTTAGGTTCATAGCCGCGCGGGCATAATCCATCTATACATCCCTATCCTGAGCAAATGTTTTCCAATCATTCCCTATATAAAATCTACTTCCCTCAAATCATGGCTAATGTTATTCTTCCACCTCATTTTTGGTCTATCAACTGGGCGTCTTCCCTCTGGTTTTCATACAAGAAGCTTCCATGCACGTCTCTCATTCCCCATTCGTGCCGCATGTCCTGCCATTCGCAGTCTGCGAGACTTAACTGTTATTATATTATTATTATATCTGGCTTCCTATAAAGACCACGTAGTTCACTGTTATTAGCTATGTAAATCTTCAATTATTTAATAATAATAGTTTAATAATTTAGTTGAGGACATTGACTTACCAGGTACCAATTTTATATTTTATATTTAATATCTTAATATAATTTATATTTACAAAATATTTTGATTTAATCTAGAATTAACGAATGAAATATAAAAGGGTACAAGATAGAAAAATAAGAGAAGACATTATTAATGAAATAGAATAAATGTATGTCTCGAGAAAATTTAATTGTTTAACAACAGGTAACGGTATAAACGTGACGTAAAAATACCAACTGTGCGGAAACCCCTGATATCTTGAGGAAGGGAATTATTTATGATGTTTGGGATTAATCCATATATAAACAGGCAAAGACAAAATAGTTAAGTGTCATTTTTTCCTCTGTTTGTCAACCGAATTTTTAGTAGCTTTGACGAGTTGTAGCGTTATCAATACACAATTTGGAAACAATTCTGCCTTCTTTAACTGCAAGGCAGTGTTTATGGAAAATCTATATGGTAACAGAGCCCAAAAAAATATCCACCATTTTAACTGCAAGGCAATAAAATCCTGCGCCAATCCTCCCATTTAAACTATAGGAAAGTAATATATGTACATGTGTTAATTAGAGAGGTAGACAAACATCCTGTCAGTGTAGGGATGACATAATATGATCAGCATGTCGTTATAACTGGGTTTCTCAACGTGGAGCCGCTACTTACTGTAGCTACACAAATTCCGCACGATGCTGGGTGCTAATTTAGAATTCTATCATCTCCATCATCAGCTACACTTCAACATAAATATACATATTCTTTAGGTATAAAAATTTATTATTCAATTATGATTATGGTTAAATTTCGGCCATTTGGCAAACACTGTTATATTAAAACTACTGTATTTTGAATATATTTATTGATTTATTTATCTTGCTTAAGACAGTAGAAAAATAAATAAACAATAATCTTGCTGTATGTGTTTTTTAAATATTTGTACATTGAGATCCAGTGCTGCACTGGTTAATGTTAATTTATTGTAATAAAATGAAATTTCATACGTTATAAAATTGGCCGAAAGCGGAAAATAGAGGGTGTGTGGATTGAATATCTTCTATGTATTTCGTTTACACTATATATGTAGAATGTTATGTCCACCGCTGTGGTCTCGGGGTAGCCTTGTCACGCAAAGGGCCTGGGTTCGATTCCCGGTTGGGACAAGTTTCCTGGGTGAAGATTTTTACGGTTTTTTCCTCACCTGTAATATTAATGTCAGGACCATCATTATCATCAAATTTATATTAATATTAGATTAAGTTTAGGATTAAGGCCTCTCCTGGCGCATCATTACCATCGTCATCATCCATCATATTATTGGGGCAGCGTAACCCAGCCTTCCAGGCATCCCAACTTCAGAAGTGGGTTAGAATACGCCAGTTGCCAGGAGAAAATACCGGAAATGTCGAAATGACAAACTGGTGACATTGAAAAAGAAATAGTAGGGACAACAGTTATATCTATCTAAATATTCAGTTTAATTAATTTACATTATTTATAAAATGTTGCAGGAGGACGTACAAGACAACGGTTATAGTTTGCTAACTGTACAGCGACTATAAATAAATAATATATTTGTGTGATATCGCGTCCAAGATCTATGATTGTTCTGTTTACAGTAACACTATGGATGTGTGTAATCATGTATTATTATCGGTTTTTACACGCTTTATATTAGCTTGACCTGTATCTATCTATCTATCTATGTAACTGCATTTTTCAACGCGATTTTCACCCACTTAAAATAATTGGATCGACTTGAAATTTTGTATACTTGTAAAGGACCCGTAACAATTCAATAATTTCATATTTATTTTCTAAAATCCTGGCCAGAATCATCAGAAAATCAAAAAAAGTGTCTTTGTATTTATGTAACGGAATTTTTGAACACGATTATCACCCACTTAGAAACATTGGATAGACTTGAAACTTTGCATACTTATAAAGGACCCGTGACAATACAATAATGCCATATTTATTTTCTAAAATCCTGGCCAGAATCATCAGAAAATCAAAAAAAGTGTCTTCGTATTTATGTAACGGAATCTTTGAGCACGATTTTAACCCACTTAGAAACATTGGATCGACTTGAAACTTTGTATACTTGTAAAGGACCCCTGACACTACAATAATTTCATATTTTGTTTCTAAAATCCTGGCCAGAATCATCAGAAAATCAAAAAAATTAAAACTGGTATAATAGGTTGCGGACTAGTCGACTTTTTAGACAATCGTTGTAAGAGCTCAGTTTGTTAGAGCGGTGAACTAGTGGTATATAATTTCAGTAAACCATAGGTCGCTGGTTCAAATCCGGCTGGGGAGGGTTTTTTAGAAGAGTAATACTTTTAGCTCATTCTACAATAGTATGGAATTTAAAGATTAAAATATATATACAGTCAATATGCCCATTTCACCAATTAATGTTTTAAAATGGCCAACAAGTTTCTACAGCCAAGCTGTCATTCTCAAGACCAGATATTGACTCTTGAGAATGACAGCTTTGCTGTAGAAACTTGTTGACCATTTTAAAACATTAATTGGTGAAATGGGCATATTGACTGTATATATATATATTTTAATATTTTATCACCAAGAAGATCACTTGTGTATTAAAGAATTTAAAGATATTTACATTTTTATCTTATTCTGTAAAATATTAAAACTAAAAAATAAAAAATAAATAATAGTTTTAAAAAACTAAAACAGCAAGCTTTATTAGAAAACCGAACTAAAAAAATGAAAAATAATTTTAATTTCCAACACGCTTGGGATAAATTTAAAGTGGTCAACAAAAAAATTCATCTCCAACACATATAGAATAAAACTAGAATTATCAACAAGAAGAAAATAATTTTACCATCAAAAGCGTGGGGTGCTTTTTATGATTTTTACATTTTCTTCTTAGTGACTTTACTTTTACCAATATTTGTTTATTATCAAATATATTAATTGATATAGAGCACCCCACGCTTTTGATGGTAAAATTATTTTCTTTTTTGTTGATAACTCTAGTTTTATTCTATATGTGTTCGAGATGATTTTTTTTGTTGACCACTTTAATTTTATCCCAAGAGTGTTGGAAATTAAAATTATTTTTCATTTTTTTAGTTCGGTTTTCTAATAAAGCGTGTTGTTTTAGTTTTTTAAAACTGTTATTTATTATATTTAGTAAACTAAGGTTGTCGCCGCGGTGGTCTAGCGGTAATGTTCCTTGCCTCTAGTGCCGAGAGACACGGGGTTAAACACGTCTTGTATTTTAGGATGGAAAAATCCAAGGGACAAGTCATCTGGGGTGGTGGGGGGGAGACATTAAGACGTGGGTCCCGAGTCTGAAGATTTTTCAGTCTCGTAAAAGAACCGCAAGCCTGAATAGAAAAACCTTTGTGCAAAATTTAACTGATCATCATTTAAGTAATATCTTAGTTGCCTACTAGATGTCTCATTGCCGCTAACCACGTGTCACTTGTTGACATTTGAAGGTAAATAAGCTTTGGTTAAATAACTGCCGCTAGGGAGCATATCCCCGTGCCCCGCGCGGCGGGACGTTAGGGGTATTATATACATACAAACTATGGTTAATGCAGAAATTAATCACGATAAATAAGTTTTTAAACAGCATTTGTCTTCATTTCTAACGAAAACCACGAATAAACACCGTTGATGTTAGTCGAGTCGGAATTTGAAATTCTAATCTTTCGACAATAACCAGGAGATTCTAAGATTAATTTTATTTATGCAACATTATGATGGTATTAGTTCTATTTTATTTAACCACACTTTGATTATTATTATTATCATCGCAATTCAAATATGAGTCTGAAAGAGACGGCAATGTTTGTTCAGAGGGTTTTGTTTCAGATTTTAATTTTTCACATACCGTAATTACGTAACTGTTAGAGATAGCGGTTCTAAGTCGAAAAAAAACTACAACGGCTGGGGAATCAGATATGTTGACCACATGACACTCCTATACTGGCGGGATGACCGTCCACATTTGTGATTGACAGACAATGTTGCTCTAAGACCAGCAGTTGGCTCGTAAACAAGGCCTGTCACACTGTGGTGTTGAGTTTAGTATTTTAATAATATTTTTTCGTAATGAAGGAACACTGTTTACTATGATTGTTGCTGTTCTGTTTTTTGATATCGTGGAGTACAACAGTTGTTTACGTTGCAAGGGTTGAAGATAGCGTTTTACGGGAGACTAAATTCCTACCGGAATTCGGAACGATTTCGTAAAACACTTTCAATTATTTCAATGTACATGATCTCATTTTTGTTATGCCGAATTTAATAATTTTGATAAATTAAATGTTAGAACCACACACATTTCGTCCAATTGTCCACAACTTACATATGTCTATTCACTCTGTAGTTCACTCATTTTTCTTTCTCCATTTTTCATTCTATTATTTTTATTTTATCTGGTAGTTTATTTTATAGCATTTACAACTGAAGATATTAACTTTTTACCACACAAAATTTATTCAGGAGGGAAAAAATAACAGAAACATATAATTTTAAATAAAAATAGTAAGGAATTAATGTAACGTGGTTATATCATTATTTTGACGATATTTTTCACACCTAGCAACAATATTTCCTCTATTTATCTCTTTACTGAATTTTGAAGCTGCCAGGAATTTGATTTGGTGGTTCATCAGGAGGAGGAATAAGCTATACTTCATTACAACAGAACAACGTGAAAAATCCGATCGTGCAAATACTGAACAAATTTTGTTCTGATACTAATATAAGACTGATAATGAACTGAGGTGATAAAGCATTTATTTTACTTCCTGTAAAGTTCAAAAGTATTAGCAATTTTAAAACTAAAAAATAAATAAATAAAAACATAATTTTTATTTCGAATGTTGGTCATTACGATTTCACAGATATCTCCGACATCTAGCGGAAGAAAAATGTTATATCTATAACTTTTGAAATAGTACAAAATGTAGTGAAGACAGAAGTATGTAGAGCAACAATATTACAAGAATATTGTATGGAAAATTAAGAGAAAATTAATCTAGAGTAGAGCCATTTATTCAATGTAAATACACAATACATTCATATTATCATCAGTATTTATTATGTGTCAATTGTGAGTACTAATCTGTAATAGTATATTACGATGCAAGGTTGGGATATGGTATTTACAGAATCGAGGAAAATTTCCGAGATTCTGTAAAACACTTCACAAACGTGTGTTGTACATTATTTTTTGCGTGATGGTGTCTTCAAAATAATAAATAGTAAAATAACATCTTTGTTGTAAATATGTGCGTTCATTATAAACAATTGAATAACGTTAACAGTGTGGGCAATGTTTATTAGTTGAAAGTACAGGAGGCCGTGAGACCATTATTATTTATAAAATGGCCTCAAGTATGTATTTATTGTTTTATATTGTTTCAAATAAAGTTCAGTTCAATTAAAATGCGGTGATTTGTTTCGTATAATGTATATTAACACTACCTTTTGGATATTTTTTGTATATAAATTGTACGTAGTATACACAGAGGGCAATGGTTTTACTTCCCGCACGTGGGTGTAAATGTAATATTACAGTATAGTTATTTAGGTTGGCAATCCCGAAATGTAGGAAGTTGAACTTTCAGTCATGGTCGCCATTGCTGTAAGTACGACAAAACGCACTATCATGCAAAAATATTAATTTCGTTGCATTATTACAAATAGCGTAGTATTGCAAACAACTGACAGCATATTTTAACAGTGTATTTTTCATTTTAATTTAAGTACGCCTTTGAGGCGACATATTATCTAGTTATTATATATATTAGCATTTGCCTTTTTGATTGAGGAAAAGCAGAAAAAAGCTCAGCAAGTTGGTAGGCACCAGGATTTGAACCCTGCTCTTTCCGAATACAAGTATCATAATTATGTTACAGTTTGAGGAATTCTGTTCGTTTACTGCGGTGATTTATGCAAATGTTAATATTTTGTTAGCACAAAATTTAGTTACAACCTATTAGTTTTATTCATATTTTTCTTGAATAATTCAGGTATTGACATGGGAAAGGTAGTAAGTCATAAAAAGAAAAAAGTTACAAACACCCTTGATTTTTCTATTTATTGTTGTGAATTATAACTCTTCTTCTGTATTTAGTAACATTTTAAAATATTTTAAACAATTTTTATAACTTTATTTTAGAATTTCTAAGTATTTATTCAAAATCATATACTGTGATGGTGCCTTCCTATTTTCTCCAGAGAGTATACATTATATAATGGAAATGGACAGCTAATGACAAATGAGGGAAATTTTGAGGAATTGGCTGAATTCAAATACCTAGGAACAATAATCACAAATAGGAATGAGATGCACAAAGAAATTAAACATAGGCTCAATTCTGGAAATGCATGCTATTATGCATTGCAGAGACTTTTGATGTCCCAACTCCTTTCAAAAAACGTTAAGCTGAAACTATATAAAACTATTATTCTACCAGTTATATTATATGGGTGCGAAACATGGACTCTTACTTTAAGGGAGGAAAGGAGATTACGAGTATTTGAGAATAAAGTTCTTAGGAAAATTTTTGGACCAAAGAGAGATGAACAGACAGGTGAATGGAGAAGACTACATAACAATGAACTACATGGTCTTTATAGGAAGCCAGATATAATAAGAACAGTTAAGTCCCATAGACTGCGATGGGCAGGACATGTTGCGCGTATGGGGAATGAAAGACGTGCATGGAAACTTCTTGTAGGAAAGCCAGAAGGAAAACGCCCAGTTGGTAGACCAAGAATGAGGTGGGAGAACAACATTAACTATGATTTGAGGGAAGTAGATTATACAGGGAATGATTGGAAAGCACTAGCTCAGGATAGGGATGTATGGAGAGCTTATGTCCGTGCGGCCATGAACCTACGGGTTCGATAGTGCCAGTGAGTAAGAGTAAGTAAGAGTATATTACATAGTTGGAACCAGTGGGTTATCGATGGTTGCGATTATTAAGGAATAATAAAAAAAAGGACGTTTCATGGGATCCACCCTAGGTTAGAGTAATTGAATTAGGTTAAGTATGAGTTAGTTAATTAGCTTTTAGGTTTATTACATTTTAAAAGTGTTTAAATACATAGAAAAAGATAATAATCGAAACAACGATAATAATCGGTATGTCGTTCGATGGATTATCGCTGGCTCTATAACCTCTGGCGTATGCGCACTGTTGTTCTATAGGACTTCGAAAATATATCAGGTAAGTTAAAGTAAACTTTTTCCGAAAAAAAAATACAGGGGAAGCAAAAACCAATTTTCCCCAACATTAATTTTAATATAATTTTGACACTACTAAACAAGAAATTGTATTTGAAAAAATAGTTACACAATATCCAAATTAGCTTTACAAAACATATTTAAATTTAAAAGTGTCAAAATTGTTTTTTGCTTCCCCTGTAACTTTTTATGACTTAATATCTTTCCCATGTCAATGCCACAATTAGTCATAACAACCTCAACGTTGGATATGTCTAGAGTCAGTTAAGCATATTATAAGGGTGTAATTTTGTTTCGGACGTTGCATGGGTTCTAATATGATAGTTATTTAGACTTATTACAAATGAAAAATTCAAAATAATTTAAAATTAATTTTTTTATGTTGCAAGAATTCATAATGTTTAATGAATTTGTTTTTAAATCCGGGAGGGGGGGAGCCTAGTATTTGTAATTCTATAGAATCGCAGTGCACATGCACGAGATGCTCAGATGGTTAATGTAACTTCCGCAAGAGGCACTGAAATCGGTGTCATCAACTTTTGCAATAAATTCCAAATGTTTATAAATGGACGTACACCAACTTCCTTCTTCCTAACCTAAGAAAATAAATTACAGGCACCTTATTTAATAAACTAATCTTTGTATACGGTATTTTAGTTTCCAGGCGGCATCAAAGGCAACTGTTTCCCTCTGGTTTAGAAAATACATTGTTACTGTCAGGCAGAGCCGAGGAGTTGTTGTTGGACGCCGCTCCAATCACCAACAACTGATAACAGTTCTCTGTCAATAATGTCTTCACATTATAATTGACGTATAAAATGACGTTTCCATGTCAACTCCACGTGGATGTAATTATCTTAACAGCGTTGCAACTATTATCTTTTGCAGTATTATTATAATATAGTATGTTAGTGCCAGTGAATAAAACGTGACAACGCCGCTTGTTATGCTAAATATTTATCCGTGCAAAATAGACCTAATACTAATAACATTCATATCAGATTGCGTTGTGGTGAATAGTCATAAGATAAAAATTGAAATTAATATGTAAGATTACCTGTTGGCATGTGCCGTCGTCCTCAACTTTGTTAAAATGTTTTCGGAAGTTAACTTCCATCATCAGCAGGATGAGTATGCGCTACTAGTAGTTAAGACACTGTAGACGTTGTTGTTCTTGATGCGTCTCCAGTAGGAGCTGCTAATGATGGAAGTTAACTTCCGAAAGGCCTCCAATTAATGGCACCTTACATAAATCATTTTAACAAAGTTGAGGACGACAGCACCTGTCAACAGGTACAATTTAATTTTAATTTTTATCTTATAAAAATAGGCCTACCTAACCATAAAGCAAAGCGCCTGAAAACTAAAATACCGAGTCCACTATACACTAACTTTTCCATCGGAACTTTCCAAAATGAAGTCAATTTCTTGAAATATGGTTTTGAATTAAATGCGAAAGTTGATAACATCGATTCCACCGCCATCTTGCGGTAGTAGCATTTGCTGTCTCATACATGCGGTCTGCGATTCTGTACAACTTCATTCACTATATTTGTGTAATTACATAAATATTTAAAAAATTGTAAGAAATGTTTAGCGAATCGTTTCAAATTGTTTAAAGTAGTATGAAAGTTATTACAAATGGAACAAGTGAGTAGTGCAAGAATGGTATAAGAATATTGTGTGGAAAATCGTGAGCGACAATAGACTTGAGCCAAATCCAGGGCTCAGCTGTTCATTTTGGTCATAAATATCTCAATCAATTCATCTGTGTCTCAATTTGTTTACAAAACTTCACTTTAAATCCTCCTAATGCAAATAATTAAGATGATATCAGATTGGGACTCTTGAATTCCAGTTCATGTACATGAACGTTAAAAAAATGACTGTGTTCCAGGCTGGTTGTGGTGGATTGTGAGATTCTCTTCCGCAGAGGATTCAGGTAAGTCATAACTTAATGTACAGTTAAACTTTCTCATTTTGCTGGTAAAATGAGTAGATTGTTGAATCATCTGCTATTCTAGGACATGAATTAAATCATTTCCACAATTATTTTAATGTGTTTCCACTAACAGGGATAAATGGGGCTTACTGTACGACAATCAAAATTTTAACAATGGTCTCGCGCAAGCGCAGTATTACAGAATTCCACACGACTTACTCAAACATTTTGGGTTTGTTGGCAGAAAAACTCAATTTTTTCTTGCGTTGTGACACTTTCACTCCAGACCGAGAATTATGACTTACGCCTATTGAAATAAACAAAGAGGTCACATTTGTGTAAATTTGGATAAACGTTCTTTTAAATAAATGTTCATACTCGTACCAAGAACTTTGAAAGACATAAAGGAGAATAGTGATTTATTTTTTCTAGGATTTTGACCAAATATTCTCTTTTTGGTATTAGGGTAAATCATATTATTAGGCTATTTTATATGAACCAATAGGATCTCATGATTTTAAATTGGACGCAAAAGAATAAATTAAGCTAACAAATTAAAATTTAATAATATAATTAAAATTAGAATTTAATGCATTCTGCAGTCACTGATTTTGTGACAATCTGGCTTTTATTTAAATATAAAGTCAATATTTGGTCAGAAAGAATCAGATGTATTTGTGATATCCTTAAAAGAACTTGTTTGCTTGGAAAATGAGTTAACGTTGCTCTGGTTTGAGTTATATTACCAAGTATTTAATCAAAATCAAAGTGGGAGGTAACACTATCAGGTATTTACATTTATCAATGAGTTGGATAATTTTTTTTTAACATCTCGCCTCATAAAGTTGCATGTTTTCACGATACCAGTTTGAAAAGTATAATCTTACTTCCATCTTCACCAAACTCCATAAAAAAAACAAGGGATTGTATCTAGACAATCCCTTCGAGGGGGGGGGGAGATTGCATTATATTTTGTTTTTGAATGTTGAACATTAGTTGAAAACAGCCAAGACCTACAGTGTTGTATATAAATAATCTGCACACAGTCTTCAAGTTCGTGGACTTGGTGCATAGGTTGCATAACAGGATTATACCATATTAGTTCTTCACTTGTTTCAGCATGTTTTACAGAGCAAGCTGTTAATCCTGAGAATGAGAATGTCACAGTTTTATAACAGAAAAGTGTGAAATTCTGCCAAAAAATAGTCAAATGAAACTTTATTGTATTTACCACAAGAAATCTCACTTAAGATCTGCTTCCAAGTCACCAGATATTAATGTTGTTTATATTTTATACTCGTAATCCAGTATAAAAATAGGATTCAGGTCTTTATTGGTGATTGGATCAAGTACAACTATATTTATTAAGAATTATGCCTAATCATATTTTCCAAGGTCCACTGCTGTGGTCTCGAGGAAGCGTGCTGCCTTGTCACGCAGCGAGTCCGGGTTCGATTCCCGCTCGGGACAGTTTTTCTGGGTGAGGTTTTTATCGGGGTTTTTCCTCACCTGTAAGACAAATGTCAGGAAAGCTTTAAGGCCCAAACGGTCCCTGAAATCATATGGCCATCATCATCATCATCCTTCACCGGTGTGGAAAACAACGGGAAGCTACCACACCTACAATTCCCTAGTAAAGCTGCAAAGCATAGCATGAGAATGCTATGATTGCAGTGAAAGACCTGCCCTTGGGCAGAATTACTATGGGTGGATATTTCCCAAAGTTGGCTTCTAAGGAATCTGCAAAAATGTCGGTAAATAATGAAATTTTAAAGAATCTTTAAAATTTATATTTTGGAAATTAGTTTTTGGTTAATTAGCTCTTAATAGTTGCCTTCTCCAAATCCTTAAATAAGATCCAATTTTTCAGAATGTGGTCAACCTGAAGTTCCTGCATTCCGAATTGTGCATGGAGAGGAGTCATTGCCTGGGAGGTGGCCTTGGATGGCTGCCATTTACTTTCAAAATAAAGATAATGAAATAGGATTCGGTTTCTGTGGAGGATCACTTATAGGACCACGACATATTCTCACAGCTGCCCACTGCACCGATGAGCACATGTAGATAAGTTGCAATTAACCTTTAATTTCTCTGTCAAAGTTAGGCCTTCACTTCCATCAAATGAGGTTTAAAACCTGTGTTATAAACATGTAGCTTATGATAAAATCAAATGTATTCTACGTCTCCTCATATAAATCTTCTAAGTAGATCGCGATTTCGAGGCCATAACGGTCTCAATTTCAGTACAATCTTGGTGACGATGTTATGTCAATCGGAAGAAACACTTCTTCTTCCCTCTGTTGGTGGACCGATGAACCTCGGGATCAGGTCAGGATTTGCGGGAATTTCGAAGTTAATGTTTTCCTTTGTTTTTCTGAATGTGGATTTTTTCCCAAACCGTGAGTTCCTTTTGTTTATCTATTTGTTTAATTAGAATGGCTTTTGATTCAATTAAACGTTTTTCAGACCAAGCTTGAGCAGCTACTGCTGACTTTTCCACTTCTCCAATTTTGACATTTCGAAGATGTTCTTATACCCTTGTTTTCAAATTTCTTTTTGTTTTTCCAATATAAATTTTGTCACAATCCCTGCATTTGATCTGTTAAATTCCTGATTTGTTTTCTTCTTCAATTATTTTATTTTTATTGGTTTTAATTATCCTATTAAGGCTGTATTCGTTCTTCGGTGCTAACCTTATATAGCTACTAGAAAATAAATAAATTTAAAAGACAAAAATTAATTAATGAAAACAAACAAAAAAATAAAATTCAAGAAATTCACTTACCATCCAAAGAAATACCATAAGTTTAAAAAAAATTCAAAAAGTTGAATATAAGATTGGCACCGAAGAACGAATACAGCCTTAATAGGATAATTAAAACCAATAAAAATAAAATAATTGAAGAAGAAAACAAATCAGGAATTTAACAGATCAAATGCAGGAATTGTGACAAAATTTATATTGGAAAAACAAAAAGAAATTTGAAAACAAGGGTGAAAGAACATCTTAGAAACGTCAAAAATGGAGAAGTGGAAAAGTCAGCAGTAGCTGCTCATGCTTGGTCCGAAAAACATTTAATTGAATCAAAAGCCAGTCTAATTAAAAAATAGATAAAGAAAAGGAACTCACGGTTTGGGGAAAAGTCCACATTCAGAAAAAAAAAAAAAAAAAATGAACTTCGAAATTACCACAAATCCTGACCTGATCTAGAGGTTCATCGGTCCACCAACAGAGGGAAGAAGAAGAAGTGTTTCTTCCAATCGACATAACATCAGTCACCAAGATTGTACTGAAGATGACACAGAGTACCAGAGAAGAAAGTGGACAAGTTTCGCGTACATGCCACAAGCGGCGCTAGTGTAGAACAACTAACGACATCTAAATTATTTCGATTTTTTTCTGGTACTAATATGAAATTCAGCACCATCTGGTGGTAAAATTATGAATTATAATTATATAACGCCATCTGGTAAGTAATCATGGAATTAAACTTTTATAGGAATAAATAACATATTAATTAATCTTTAATTATGGAATTATTTGTACCCAGCTTCACAGACCTAAAGATTTTCTTTAATTTTAACAGAAAGGAAGAATGGAAATAAATAAAACATGTTAATTTATTTTTGTTTAATAAAACTTAAAAAAACGTGCATTATGAGCTCTTTTAATAAATATGTACAATTGACCTACCCCGTTATTCTCACATACATATTTTATACAATACTTATTAAAGAACCTTAGCCGTGTCGTACATCTGAAATCCGTTATAAAGTCACATTTTTGAAATGTTTATTGGAAATGGCTGTGCACTAACATCACTCTTCCTAACCTAACAAATCTTAGAATATTATCACTTCTAGTAGGTTTATCTTTGAAAATAGATTCACATTAAAAACGTAAACAAGCTTGATTTTACTTACAAATTAGGGTAAAATAAAACCTAAGTAATGATTTTAACTTTCGATAATATATAATTTCTACAGTACCATCTACATAGAACGAAAGGATAGCAGTTAAAAATTTTAATCTACAAAATGGCTAATTTTCTATAATCCGAGAGAACACGCTGTGTGCCTTGCATTTGTTTTATTTAGTTACGTATTCTGTTACTACGAAACAGTTCTACCATTGTAGTTTGCTCATTGTAGTTCATCGTAAATGACCAAAATTTTTTAGATGTCACTGTACTCAGTTTTCCCTGTATTCAAGTGCTCTGTGTGAAGATGAGACCACCGTGATCTACTTAGAAGATTTATATGAGGAGAGGTTGGAAACATTTGATTTTATCATAAATTAAACCTCATAGTGATAATTTCTATAAAAGTTAAATATATGTAGCTTATGCCAATAACCTAAACATGTTGCACACGTAAAGCTAATAGTACGCCACGGATATGCTATGTTTGTTGTGCAGTGTCGAGTCATGCGTTTGGGGAGAATGCAAGCTCCATAGTTAAAAAAAAACTTTCCTAAAAAAATTACACGATTATACAAAAAAGAGATGTTAGACATAATAGAATTATAGTTTTATCGAACTCTTTCAACTGCTTAAGGCTTGATATGTGATAAAATGAGAGTGTGTGTATTTTTTGGGCTTTCTGAAAATTATTTAAATCCTCAAGACCTGTCTTATTGCAAACATTCTTTTCAGGCGAAAACAAAAGACATGGCCAGCAGAACATTTTTGAGATTATTGCAATCAAATAACCACGGGATAGTTTGATAGGAATTTTGATTTAAGTGTCCTGTGAAAATGTTACGGCCTTTATATCAAGTATTTGATTCAGTAAGAGGCTGTATAGATCTACAATTTTCTATTAATTTTATTTTGTTCGTGGCAGAGCTACTAGCATGAGAGGATTCTTGGAAGCTCTTGGCTAGCGAGCTTCTATGTATGACAAAAAGCAGAATAAAATAAATTACAAGAAACACTTGAACATTCATTATTTATATTCACTCTATTTTTCTAGTGACAAGGTCACAATACAATATAACATACAAACTATATACTATAAACAATTAAACTAAATAAAATTAATAAAACTGATATTTCAATACTAACTGAGAGCAACAAACTTTACTTTTCAGCATAGAATGCCGGGTAGGTCTGGCACATCCACGCCACCAGGAATGGAATTTGGGAAACTCCTACAGATGACACTAGTGTACAGATTTAACTTATAAAATATTTACTTAGAAATTCATTTAAAATGAATTCAACTTTTTAAAATTAGAATTTTATAATTTTAAATGATACCTAAAATAAGCTATTTTTGTAAAAAGTTTAGCTTCCAGCGCTTCCATTGACGCCTCACCACCTGTTGTGTTTACTACACTAGGTGGCTACAATAGAAGCTACATTTTGTACAAATTGTCTCATTGTATCTGGGATTATATGACCCCAAATAGCAGTGATATTTTTTTTCCTTTTTTTATTTCAGATACTCTACTGTACAGACTGAAGAAATTATAAATAATATAATTTGTATAGAGTCTAAGGTTGTAAATTAAATGAAAGAATATTAAATTTATGTTATTTACACAGTATAAAACAAATTATCAGATATTATTTGCATTCAGACAATAAGTGTCTAAAGTTTATAAAAATTCATGGGAAGTGCCGCTATGAAGAGAATTACAAATATCACCTGGAATATGTTTCAGAGAACATCTCTCCATTCTCAACTCCCACATGTTTTAGATTTATTCCATTTCATGAGTCTGTCCTCAGTCAGCTGTTGTCAAAACATACTCTCATATGTCTTCCATTACAACATTTTGGAAAAATAGCTGAGAATCATACAGCAAACATAGCATACACAAATCTGTGTGGCCAATTGGATTGATAATAAAGAAGCTATTTTTCACATAGCTTACATCACTAAGTTTTTCAAACTTATGGCGTCTTCCATAAATAAGGCCGATATAAAATACAATATTAAAATGTTGTAAAAAATTAACTGTCTCAAACATAATGTACAACGGCATACATGTTATATAACAATGGCTGTTTAGTTAATTAAAAAAATGGTGGGGGTTTGATAACCTTTCAAATGACAATTCATACCAATTGGTAAAATAATTAGAGAATGTGCATTTAGACCCAACAGATAGATTAGTTTCATTTTACGTAGTTTCATTGTTTCCCGGTGTCCATAGAGAAAACACTATAGAAATTTTGGAAAAATGGTTAAACAAAAAACAAATTAGACAAGGAAAGCATAAAGGAATATGTAATTTTAACCTGATAATGCATAGAACAAACTTTTTTTTACATACAATGGAAAATTCTATAAACAAAATTCTGGTCTTTCTATGGGGAACTCCTTTTCCCTTCTTTTAGCTAATTTATTTATGGGGAGTTTTGAGCATAAGATAATAAGTGCACCCTTTAATTTTCAAATTCTGGTGAAGATATGTTGATGATGTAATAGCTATCACGAGTCATAAACAAATAACTTAGATGATGCTTTAAAACTGTTGAATATTCAGAGTAGAACTGTAATACTGATTTTAAAAAACCAAGATAGAATTTGGAATATACAGAAAGAAGACACACATAGATAACAAATCAGGAATTCACCAGATCAAATGCAGAGATTGTGACAAAATTTACTTAGGAAAAACAAAAATAAATTTGAAAATCAGGATGAAAGTACACATTAGGAACATAAAAAATGGTGAAGTAGGAAAGTCTGAAAGACATCTAATTGAAAGAAAGGGCAGTTTAAATAAACAAATAGAAAAATCAAAAGAACTCATGGCTTGGGAAAAAATTCACATAAAAGAAGAAAAAGTAGCGAATTTTGAAATTCTCAGGTAATTTGATTTGATTTGAAGGTTCATTAATCCACCAATAGATGGAGTCAGAAGCAGTTCTCCTTGACAACAGAACAACAGTCATGAAATTACTGATGATGAAAGTACCTAGGTTATGAAACCGGTTTAATTAGAAGACTGGATATGAGATGAGATGAAAAGATTTTTAATTTAAATGCTAAATTATGCCTGATAGTGATTTTTTCTGTAGTAGGTCAAACTGCAGTAAATGTCAGTTCTTTGTGAGACTTGGTGTCTTTGACTTGGTGAGAAATGATACACCAGTGCAGACATTTAATGTAGCGGAAGTGCATGAACATCCCCTGTACGAGTTCAGTTTAAGTGGCAGCTACCATGATTTGGCAATTATCGTATTGGATCGTATACCTCAGAGATCTCACTATGTGATGCCACTGTGTCTACCGCCACCTTCTGTACACTCTGACACATTTGCAGGTCAGAATGCTACCATGGTGGGTTGGGGCAGTACCTCCTACTCTGGTAAGTTTAATATACTGCATATGTTATGTTGATTTTTAATTTTATAAAAATTCTCGGAATGGAAAAAGAGTTATTATTTTTTTCAGGCAATTAGACAAGGAATATAGTCTCAAGAGCTGTCATAATTTTTGCAGTGAAGTGTTTTCCTGTTGGGCTTGTTATAAAATTCACTTTCAATGTTTTATCAGTATCCAGATTAATATTAGTTCTGCGACTGGTTTGTTAAAATGTACCTGTATACGATTTGTGCTGTTTGAGCGGAAAGTTTAACTCTGCCAGAATAAACAAACACACTTTATTGTTGAAGTGTAGAATGTGTGAAATATGGTAAACAAAGTTGTGTTAAGAACGGTGGCTGAACATAGAATTGTGATGCAAATATAAAGAAATTGGCTGGGCCACTGCCTATTATAGGTTGCATTTGCCCTGGAAATTGTTGAGCAGGAGTGTAAACTAAACAAATTAAGAAATTTGTCTACACTAAATACAAGAATACATTATATAATGGAAATGGACAACTAATGACAAATGAGGGAAATTTTGAAGAAGTGGCTGATTTCAAGTACCTAGGAACAATAATTACAAATTGGAATGAGATGCAAAAACATATTAAATATAGGCTCAATTCTGGAAATCCATGCTATTATGCATTACAGGGACTCTTGTCATCCCAACTTCTTTTAAGGAACAATAAACTGAAAATATATAAAACTATTATTCTACCAGTTATATTATATGGGTGTGAAACTTGGACACTTACTTTAAGGGAAGAGAAAAGATTATAAGTATTTGAGAATAAAGTTCTTAGGAAAATTTTTGGGTCAAAATAGTGAGCTACACGATATGTATAGGTATAAATGTGATAAAAACAGTTAAGTCCTGGAGACAGCATTTAGGCAGGACATATGGCATGTATGGTGAATGAAAGAGGTGCATGGAAGCTTCTTGTAGGAAAACCAGAGGGAAAACTCCCAATTGGTAGACCAAAAATGAGGTGGGAGAATAACATTATCCATGATTTGAGGAAAATAGATTACACAGGGGATAATTGGAAAGTATTAGCTCAGGATAGGGGTGTATGGAGGGCTTATGTCTGTGCGGCCATGAACCTATGTGTTTGATAGAGCCAGTGAGATAGTTAGTTAGTCTATGTTAAATAAAATAAACTGAATAAAATAGCAATTTGCCTTCGACAGATTTTAATGAGCGAGTATAATTTTATTTTAACTAAGTTCATTTATTTATAAACAGGTTTACAATGTAAAAAATATTTTCCTCTGTCCAAAGTATTAAAAAATTTTATCTTCTTTTTCCATTCTTCTCTATCTTCTCATTCTAATTCTTCCAGACCTATCACCTCATATCTCTTCTTATATCATCCATCTATTTAAATCTAGGTCGAACTCCCTTTTCTTTCCCAGGTGGAACCCATTCCAAAGCTTTACTGGGTAATCTTGTCTCTGGCTCTTTTTTTCTCCTCTGCAATGACTGCTGCAAAATTGTGTTAACAAGACTGTTCTAAAACATCTGGAATTTTTTCCTCACATATTACACTCTTCATTTGAATGAGAGAGTCAATGTATCTATTTGTTGTTACATCACTTTTTCCATTTACGATAATCACAGCTGGGCAGGTGTGACTCGTGGCTTTGAAGTTAGGTGAAGGGCTAGTAAGAAAAGTTATTTGTACACATGCTTACCTTAATCATTGTTAAACTCATCTATTTCTTTTATATCAAATTCAGTCTTCGGTCCTTTAAGGCTACAAACATGTTGGTGATATCTTCATGTTAACTGCAAAAGTTCTCTCTATTCCAAAAGTTGAATTTATTGCTAAAAAGCAAGCAAGGCCAACAAAACAATTTTTGTATAGTGTGAGAGTGTACAACCAATGAAAATCATTAATCCATCCCATTAGAAACTAAGATTGTTGAATTTACCTAAATGTTTATCTTCTTTTTTACCACATATTTGTAGAGATTCAGTAGGACGGCCAAAATTTAAAAACTCCTTTTTATCTTCACCTTTCCAACGTGAAAAAAGAGTTTCTAATAAAACACACACTACATCATAAACAAGTTTCATATTTAAACCATCACAACAATAGCCAAGTAGCGTGATATGAAAGAATTCCATACACAGAGCCACTAAGGAGTAGGGTATATTCTTCTCCCTACTTTATTTGTGGTATTCTGTTATGTTAGACATCAGCGGGTAAAGTCACTGTTTTCAAGGCAACCATTGAGTAAACTCCACACACAGAGGTAGGACCAAAAATCCTTCACTTCAGTGTTGAGCAAACACCAGAATAAAACCACGTGGTGCAGACACTATGTCCCGACTCATATAATAATACAGAATAACTTTGAACAGTTGAATCCTTCTGTCATCTTGTGGGGCAAAATATTCTAACTGACGGTTTAGGTTTCTCCTTGTAACAAATTTAGTAGAAGACGTAAGAAGGTAAAACCTCACCTGGAATGAGAGGAGGACCCAATACAACTGTACATAGTATTGCAGCAAAATGAAATAAATTGCATATGTTCACTGTAAGTGTGTGTAGTGTTTTGTGTTCAAAAATGAACAAGTCGCAAGCCACAGAGAGTGATGTGTAAAATGTATAACTGAAAAAAAATTATTTGTTTTTGTTTACATTTGAAACATTCTTGCTGATTGAAAAGCTTAAAGAAAAATATGTAGTGTTCAAGATATAATTCACACTGCATCACTTTCTGTTACGTTGATTTGTTTGAGATTTTAATGAGTAACAATAAGTTTTATAAAATGGTGCAGAAAAAATTAATTAGTCCATTTTAATTTCATCCAGCAGCACTTACAATGGGAATTTAAGTCCATATTTAAAAGGTTGTTGATTGGATTTTACAACTCACCCAATATATTTTTCTAAAACCCAGGACCAATTTCAAAAGAAGTCCCTTTCATTATCAATTAACATCTGACTGTAAATTTGATGGTTAACAGTCTTGTAGGCCCATTCGTCTGCCCACCTTTGGTTGACCAATGGACTTCCAAATTAACTTCTTTTCCCTGGAAATTTCTAAATTCACAATTTAGTCCATGTGTTTCTGAATATGTATTTTCTTCCAAACATAGGAGTTCTTTGGATTTACAGTAATTGTAGGTAAACATTGTTCATTTCCTCGCCTCTGTTATTTTTTGGCCTTAAGTCCAGATATATTTCTAACTACTGATACATATATATGACAATAAAACATTTTTTTACCATATTCAGTATTTAATTATTTCAGTATTAGATTAATCCGCATTCTACCAGACCAAAACTCTTATTTAGCATATTCCATTCTGGGGTTATTTCGACCCCCACAACCACTAACATTATAAGGAGCACAACTTGCATATTTAAGAATAAGGACTTGAAATTCCAGTTATCAGTTTCCAAGACAAACACAAACATTACAATGAAACTGGTTGCTTAATGTAAACTGAAGAAAGTGATAACCTGTTCTCAGTTCCTCAGGTGTTATATCCTCCACCTTACAGATGCTCAACTGACAGATATAACTTCATGAGCAGTAGAATATATTGAAGTATTATATAACATTTTTTTGAAGAGAAAAATATACACCCGATGTCTCTGGTCCTGTACTCCAGCACTTTATCCACTAAGCCAACAGACATTCCGATTCAAACACATATTATTTCTCTCTTTTATTATATGAATTCCCACACACCCAGGTATGAATTTAATATTAAAAATAGAAAATAAGATTACTGGCTATAAATGTGGTGTGGCTTCCTTCAAAGTCTTTTTATTAAAGAACATTCTAGAGGCATAGTGGAACAAAAAGTTCATGCGTCGGCACACGGGAATTCATACAATAAAAGGAGAAATAAAATGTGTTTGAATCAGAATACCTGGTAGCTTAGTGGATAGGTGGATAGAGCGCTGGTGTACAGAACCATACACATCAGGTTCAAATCCCAATTTAGGTGTATATTTTTCTCTTCAAATAATATTAGTCATTCAGTGAGAAGTGATAAATGTAATATTTGTTATGTAAATGTTTTCAGATAATTACACAAGCAATCTACAACATGAAATACAAATTAATGTGTGGGGGAATGATGATTGTAGTCGCAGGTACTCTCAACCAATAAATTCCTCCTTCATTTGTGCTGGTGACGAAATAGGCAGAAAGAATCCTTATAAGGTATGTATCATCATCAAGTTGTTCTCGGTTTCACCAGCAAGTATCTAGTTGCATGGTATTTTATTTAATAATGACCCTTGAAATGGACACATGAGACTAGATGAAGAAGGACAACAATCTGGGTCATCAGAGTATTATTTAAAATGTGGGGATGAAAGGATCAACAAAGTTTGCACAGAGGCCTCTTAATTTAGGTCTCACAGCTTTTCAAGGCAAACCCAGAATTTTTATGTCCTTAAAAATGTATTGATTCAGGCAGAACCCAAGGTGAGCATGGAAATCAGATTGACTGATGAATGTTAAGATTGTTAAGATTGTTTCATCAACACATGTTGTTATAAACAATATGTTGCTAAATTAACAATCTCTTCTCCTTGTGTTAACAATTTAATACTTTATTATTGGTTATGAAATGGCTTCATGTTATATCTGAAGCAGATTTGCTCTGTTTGAATAATTATATAATTTGTGACTGTACAATCTTCACGACATTGTGCAACATCACTTATTAGAAGCACACATTATCTACTCAACATGCTGTAACTAAATAGGGTCGTAACAATTAAGTGAGTTTTATTATTATTAAAAGTTAGTAAATATTTTAAATAAAAAACATAGGAATTATAAGCATAACTAGCTATAATAGTTGTATAAAAATTCAATAAAAATGTCTTCTTGAATAAGAAGTCACCAGATGGCATTAGGAACACAATTCTCTGCCTTGTGGTGATCAGGTATCTGTATAAGTAAGAGAAAAAATTACATTTGAATTGGGAGTCTGCATAGCTTGAAGGTGCACTGTGCTCCTGGACGCACTGGATATCAGTCATGAAGTTACTGATGATGAAACCGCCTAGGTTTTGAAGACAGGATATGAGACAAAAAAACTTAATGGTGCTGGCCTCACATCCACACGTGTTAATCACAGAGGTAGATGATCTTTCAGCCAGTATAGGAATGGCCTGTATGTTGGGTCCCCCAGCTGTTACAGCTGGTTTTTTCAACCTGGAGCTGCTTGTTAATTATAGCTACCCAAATATCTCTCGATGCTGGGTCCCATACTGGTAGAAATTCCATGAGAAAATTTCTTCCCCCATGGTGACCCGAACCAGTGCAAGTACCGTAGCTATGTGCCAAAGCCTCTTGCCTTAACTATTCGTCTACAGTGTAGAATGATATGAAATGAGGTGAACAGAATTTATTTTAAATATTAAATTGTTGCATTTGTTTATCTCCACTTTTTAGTGAGGCCATCTTGATAATTGCATAATTATCTTCTTTTTAAAAGGATGTGTAATTTTTGTGTTCAGGGAGATTCTGGAGGACCTCTAATGGTCGTGTATAATGGAACCTGGATACAGATTGGAATTGCTTCAACTGCACCATATAGTGAAACTCCATATGGGCCAGCTGTGTATGTCAGAGTGACAGAATACATGGACTGGATTGAAGGAAAGATCCAGGAATGATGTCATTGACTTGCTGTCACGGATTTCCGACTTTTTCATCACGTTACATCAATGTCACTGGACTTGATGTCACAACTAAAACATACCGCAGATTTCATGTCACCGTAATTAAAGTCACCTGAAGATAACGTCCCAAAACAAAAATATACTTTTACTGAGAACTATAATATGCAGTATCTATTTTAACTGTTTTAATATTAAATTCACCACTTACATTAAACGACAAATTAATTTTATTTGGAGAGAAAAATATAAATAAAATATGTGAGAAGTGATACATTTTAATATGTAAGAGAAATTAATACTTTAAGTGTAAAAAATAATGTCTAAACTTGGATCTGAACCTAGAATGTCTAGAAATCCATTGCATTGCTCTATTTCTTACTTATTTAATCCCATGCGCTTGGAGTCGAAAACCTTCATTCTACACATTTCCCAGCAGATTCTTATTCAAGAAAACGTTTTTGGTGGAAAACAAGAACGGAATTCCAGGGAATTATGGGTCATTCAATGTAAGTGATGAATTTAATATTAAAACACTGAAAATATAATCTTTACTAATATAAAAAGTAGTTTTAAAAAGAGTATAATATAAAAAACTATGACAACTAGTTAACATTTGCAGACATGAAATTTACAAGTGTGTTTTATTTTTGAAATGGAACATCAAATTCAATTCATTGCAAATATCAAGGATAGTAAAAACTTATTTATAAAGATTATATGCAGGCCTACATGAAACATAGGGTTATAAAAAGCAGAATAAGATGGAGATGTTTGTGGTGCCATGATCGAAACAGGAGGTGATGCCAACAGAACAAATGTGATATATGAAGAACAACATACTCATTATCCTGACTGGAGATGATGATCTACACTTAGAAACTAATTATGTTTTTGGGAAGATGTCATGATAGAGGACCTGCAGCATGGAACTGCTATGACAGAGTTGTTGTAAATTTACCACAAATAACGAACACATGTGTGGCATGGCACAACCGGATAAATAAAATTGTTGATTATGATCATCCATTGATTTATAACTTCTTGGAGCTCTTACAGAAGGAACTCACAGAGATATCTGAGGAACATGAGTCCTACAGTATCTCACAACAATTTTTCTGGTGCATTTTAACATCACGTTTGATTTGTAATGAATTTATTATACAATTACTGATTGCACTTATGTTCGTACATCTTCATAAAAAATGAGTTGTCAATATCTCACCTCAATTACTATGTGTTCTTCAAAGCAAAGGACCGGTTTCAGAAAATGTTTTTCCTATCATCAGCCATGTTTATGACTGTTGAATTTTCATCTTCTAAACTGCCATTGGTGTTGATTTGATGAACTTTGAGATAAAATCCTGCTTGCTGGGAATTTCAGAATTCATGGATCTAAATTCATTCTTCTGATTGTATATCTTTTCCCAAACTATCAAATCCAAGGGTTTCACCAAATGTTTCAAAAGTTTAACTCCTTCTTCAATTTTATGACTCTCCACCAAATTGCTGATTTCTCAATGTCACCATTTTTAATATTTCGAAAGTGTTTTTATGTGAGTGTTGAAATTCTTTTTTGTTTTTCCTATATATATTTTATTGCAGTGTTTCCAACTAATTGGATACATTCCAGATTTTTTACTATTTAAAATTTTGAGATGAAATATGAAACCTATTATTAATCTTTCCGTGTTCAGCTGTAAATTGTGTTAACACAAAAGAGGATTCATAATGCTTCACTGATAATCTGTCTTGAACTGTTTCTTGTTCCTGCACCATTCACACTACTTGTCCAAACAGTAGACCAATTATTTAACAGTTCTATTTCCTGCTGTTTCTTCACATAAGAAATAGGGCATCTTATATTTTCAAATTCATTATCAGATGATGCAGCAATCTTAACTAGTTCACCGGCTCTCTCATTTCCTTTATTTCCTACATGTCCACGAACTCATATTAATCAAATATTTTTATTATAATTAGATCCATGAATTTTGATATTTCCATTGAACAAGATTTGATCTCAAAATTCATCAAATCAACACCAGATGGCAGTTTAGAAGATGAAGACGATAATTCAATAGTCGTAAAGACCTTTACTGAAACCGGTCCTGTGCTTTTAATAACACACAGCATATGAGGTGAATTATTCGTGATTCGTTATTTATTTATGTGAAAGCCTCATAATCTTTGGTGATGAAATGTCCATTTGATATAAAGATTGTGAAAAAAGTCTGAATTCCAGTGTTATGAAGTTTTAGAAATCAGGCATGTAGAGGAAGTAGCACACAATCTGTTGTTGGATTGTTGTAAGTTTGGATATAGAGCCTATATATTTTTTGGTTATACAGTATCTTAAAACAGAATATAGGCCTATTTTAATATGTGCTATATAAATATAATTTAATTAATTTAATTTCTTAGTCTTATCTCATTGTTTATATTCACATGAGCACCAAGAAAATGAATTAGTGCAAATAAAAACTGTGCCGCTGTCCACTGTGAACTCACCACTAACTTCACTACTTAATGCTCTCTGGATTTCTCCATGTTATGTTTTGATTTGACGTGCGGTGTCTTAATTCATTGAATAAAACAATTTATACAATTGCATTTTTTTTTTCAAAATCACATTTGTAACATTTTTACATACCATTTGTAATAATTTTGTGCAATCATGTGTGAATTGAAAACCAGTTGAATTAAGTTTAGATTCTAGAGAAATGTGAATCCTTATCTGAGAAGGATGTGTGTGAGCCAGAATAATCACAAATGTATATTTTAGTCAGTAAGTTGTTTAGTAAATTATTATGTAGAGAGTTTTTCTATGTTGTTTGTAAGAAAATGATTTTATCATAAATATAATAAATAAGATTCATTATGAAATTAATAATAAATAATAATTAAGGTAGAATATGTTTATCACTCACCTCATATTGTTCAATTGAGGTGAGTGATAAACATATTCTACCCTAATGAATATACCTCATAGTGAGAATTCCTAAAATAAGTAATAAATAATAATTTAAATATACATTTTTATGGCAGTTGATATATATATATATGGCATGTGGGATCATGCCGAAACGTCGGAATCAGCGACCAGAGGCCGAACTTGAATCCAAGATGCAGAAAACCCAAGAAAACTTTCATATTCATATATATATATATATATATATATATATATATATATATATATTGGTGTATTATACGATAAAGAAAAAACTATATCACAAGATTATTTTTTCTGGAACAAGAGAAATACATTTCCATCCCATTCCAAATAGTTAAAATAATAAATAAGAATTTAAATATCTATTTTTAATTGAATGTATGTGGGAAATAACACTATGAGGTTTAGTTTAATTATATTTTGAGTTTTTTTTGACTCATCTCATAATTCCTGATTTTATTATGCAGACTAGTTTTGTCGCTGTCTGTGTGACATTTTTGATGTTTCACAATACTGTTGTCTGGCGGTTGTTCAACCTGTAAATTGATTTCTGCGCTCTCTGATGGCTGACCGATGAACTTCCAAATCAAACCCCTTTCCTTTTTACTGGGAGTTTCAAAATTCATGGTTTTCTTTTTATTCTTGCATATGTAAATTTTCTCCCAAATTGTGAGTTCCTTAGGTTTTTCTAACTGTTTAAGTAATTTTGCCTTAGTTTCAATTCTGTTTTTTTCTGACCATGCATGTACAGCTATTGCAGATTTTTCTATTTCTCCATTTTTAACATTTCTAAGACGTTCTTTCAATCTTGTATTTAAATTCCTTTTTTGTTTTTCCTATGTATAAATTCCACAGTCTTTACAATCAATTTGATAAATTCCTGATTTATTGCCGTATTCAATCTTTTCATTTTTGTTGGATTTGATTAATTTATTCAAACTGTAATAAATTTTTAGTGCTAATTTAATGTTAAATTTGTGGACATTTTTTTTGAAATTTATTAAATACTAAAGGATGGTATGTACATTTCTTCAATTTTCTTGCATATGATCAGAACTTATTTTATACTCCTAAAATAAGATTTTTACAACCTAAAAATCCAAGGTCTGATGATGATGATGATCAATTAAATCTCCACGGCACATCAGGCCTAGAAAGCCCTTGGTCTTCCAGCCGGCTGCTGGCCTGACGTCAACTTGTATTAATCACAGAGATGGAACATATTGTCTCTATGACATATTATCAGCATGTCGGGTCCTCAAGCCGTTTTAGCCGGTTTTCTTAACCTGGAGTCGCTACTTATTGCAGCTACCCAAATTCCTCACGAAGTTGCCTGCGCACCAGTCCCATACTGACCGAAATACCATGAGAAAATATCTTCTCCTATAGGACTCGAACCAGCTGACGTTCCGTATCTCTGCACCAAACCATGATGACTTAAAGCGCTCGGCTACGGTAGTTATACTTATATACATACGCTGACACTATAGAACCCGTAGGTTGCTGGCCGCGAGGATATAAGCTCTCCACTCCCTATTCTGTACTTTCAATCATCCTATGTACGTATAATCTACTACACTCAAATCAAGTTTCATGTTATTCTCCCACCTCATTCTTGTCCTACCTATTAGGCTCTTTCCCTCTGGGTTTCTTACAAGCTTCCATGCTCTTCTTTCATTCCCAATTCGTTGCACATGTTCTGTCCATCGCAGTCTACGAGACTTAACTATTCTTATTATATCCACCTCCATTTGGTACTCCCATTCCTGAACATTTTTTTGCTCCAGTTTGACAGTGCTTTATGTATGTATGTATGTATATATATATATATATATATATATATATATATATATATATATATATATTAAATAATGTGGGTGATATTCTACAACCTTGATGAAGACTTTTTGTTACTTTAATTTCTTCTGGTACACATTTTCCAATTTTAATTTTAGATACTGCATTTTTATACAACTTTTTTATTGCATTAACCCATTCGCTTCAGTTTTAAATGCTCAATGTATTTCCCCAGAGACCGGATTTAAGTTTCTGTAAATTGTATGGTCTATTTTCAGACATTCAAAACAAACAAAAGATAACGGTACTTGAGATCAAAATAAGGGTGAAAGCTAAAACACATTCTATACTCATAAATGTTAATAAAACATTACCCTGTGAAGGTATGTACAAATATTGCAAAATATATAACAGCAGAGTTAAGCCAGTGTACCTAGTCTTCTGAGTTGAAAACCATTTAATAATCGGCGAGTCTACCTCGTCTTTTGATGCGAATGGGTTAATAATTGTATCGTTTATGTCCGTATCTTCTAATGCTTCCCACAACTTTTGTAAAGGCACGGTGTCATAAGCCTTTTCTAAATCCACAAATGTGAAATGAACTTGTTGGTTGTTATTATCAGTCTTCTCAATCAATTGTTTTACCACAAATATGTGATCAATTGTAGATCTCTCAGACCTAAATCCTGCTTGTACTTCATTCTTCTTATGTTTATAATTTTCTTCCAAATAGTATTTGATTATTTTACCATATATACGGCTAAAAGCATTCATTACGGTGATTCCTTTATAATTATTGCACTCATCTTTCCTTCCTTTCTTATGAAAGATTAATATCAACCCAATTTTCCATTTTACTGGTACATCTTCTCCGTTTAGGCATCTCTCAAAAAGGCTCCTTAACAATTCAAATAATTCCCTTCTACCATATTTAATTAGTTCTGCCTGTACTCCTTTTCCCCCACAAACCGTTCCATTTTTTATAATTTTAAATTGCTATCTCTACTGTCTCAATATCTAAATGTATACTCGTTCTGTTCTCATCATCAGTTTTCTCTACAATTCCACTTAAAAATTCCGAACGATCTTCAGTCAATAGCTTGCTAAAATGTACTTTCCATTCATTTAAAAGAATTCCCTGAATATTGATTTTATTGTGTCCTGGCTTCCTTAAATTTTTCAAAGTCCTCCACGCCTCTGAACACCTTTTTCCTCCAATGTAACTCTGAATTCTTTGATACGTTCTTTCCCAATATTTATTCTTTTCTTCTGTCACCTTCTTTCTTACATTTGCTTGTGCTTTTTACTCCATTTTGACCTACAAATTTTTTGTATCTAACCATTTAAAATATTTACTTTTTTATCATCTACATCATTCTTAATCTCCTTACCCCAAAATAATTTTTCTTATTCTCCATTTCCTTTTCTCCCAAAGCTTCCCTAACAGCCATATGTATATTTTCGACAATATACTGATATTGTTTTTCAGGAGTATCAAATGTATTTTCAATCAACTTTTCGTCCAGCCTCTTGCGGTAAAGATATAAAATACTATCGTCCTCTAACAACTGAGTATTATATAGAGGTGTGTGCATAATTTCTGATGTCTCTAATTTCTCTTTATTATGGTCACTCTTATTAAAATGCGGAAAAAAATAAAATACTATCGTCCTCTAACAACTGAGTATTATATAGAGGTGTGTGCATAATTTCTGATGTCTCTAATTTCTCTTTATTATGGTCACTCTTATTAAAATGCGGAAAAAAATAAAATACTATCGTCCTCTAACAACTGAGTATTATATAGAGGTATGTGCATAATTTCTGATGTCTCTAATTTCTCTTTATTATGGTCACTCTTATTAAAATGCGGAAAAAAATAAAATACTATCGTCCTCTAACAACTGAGTATTATATAGAGGTGTGTGCATAATTTCTGATGTCTCTAATTTCTCTTTATTATGGTCACTCTTATTAAAATGCGGAAAAAAATAAAATACTATCGTCCTCTAACAACTGAGTATTATATAGAGGTGTGTGCATAATTTCTGATGTCTCTAATTTCTCTTTATTATGGTCACTCTTATTAAAATGCGGAAAAAAATAAAATACTATCGTCCTCTAACAACTGAGTATTATATAGAGGTGTGTGCATAATTTCTGATGTCTCTAATTTCTCTTTATTATGGTCACTCTTATTAAAATGCGGAAAAAAATAAAATACTATCGTCCTCTAACAACTGAGTATTATATAGAGGTGTGTGCATAATTTCTGATGTCTCTACTTTCTCTTTATTATGGTCACTCTTATTAAAATGCGGAAAAAAATAAAATACTATCGTCCTCTAACAACTGAGTATTATATAGAGGTGTGTGCATAATTTCTGATATCTCTAATTTCTCTTTATTATGGTCACTCTTATTAAAATGCGGAAAATAATAAAATACTATCGTCCTCTAACAACTGAGTATTATATAGAGGTGTGTTCATAATTTCTGATGTCTCTAATTTCTCTTTATTATGATCACTCTTATTAAAATGCGGAAAAAAATAAAATACTATCGTCCTCTAACAACTGAGTATTATATAGAGGTGTGTGCATAATTTCTGATATCTCTAATTTCTCTTTATTTTGGTCACTCTTATTAAAATGCGGAAAAAAATAAAATACTATCGTCCTCTAACAACTGAGTATTGTATAGAGGTGTGTGCATAATTTCTGATGTCTCTAATTTCTCTTTATTATGGTCACTCTTATTAAAATGCGGAAAAAATAAAATACTATCGTCCTCTAACAACTGAGTATTATATAGAGGTGTGTGCATAATTTCTGATGTCTCTAATTTCTCTTTATTATGGTCACTCTTATTAAAATGCGGAAAAAAATAAAATACTATCGTCCTCTAACAACTGAGTATTATATAGAGGTGTGTGCATAATTCCTGATGTCTCTAATTTCTCTTTATTATGGTCACTCTTATTAAAATGCGGAAAAAAATAAAATACTATCGTCCTCTAACAACGTTACAGGAAAGGGATACTAAAATAATGAAACTAGAACAACTGTTGTGCGAAAAAACTGATTCCCTTGAACAGTACCAACGCCGCCAATGCTTACGTATCTTTGGCATCCCTGAGATGGACACGGAGGATACAGACAAAATAGCTATCGATGTGGCGTCTAAAATAGGTATTAAATTGGAAACATGCGATATAGATAGGAGTCATCGTGTGGGGAGAAAGGCGTACCGGTCTCGGCCAGTTATCGTCAAATTCGTAAGCTATAGGAAAAGGAGAGAAGTTTTCCAGAACAAAAAACAGCTGAAAGGCAGTGGTGTTACAATCAGGGAAGACTTAACTCAAATGAGGTATAAACTATTAAAAGAATGCATCTGCAAATATGGTGTAACAAATGTGTGGACAATTGACGGCGCAATCCATGTTAAAGAAGGAGACAACAAACGCATTATTTCCCGGGCGTCAGATGTATAATATGTGCAAACACGGCCAGTGAATAACCGAAAGTTATCACTTTTAACATTTTATTTATAGTATATAAAATTAAAATATTTTTAGTGACGTGTTACCAAGTATAGTTTGTAATTTTGTTGAAATATTTTACGACCATTTTTCGTTTAAATAATGCTTTTCTATTGACAGTCTCTGATAAGCTACAGGACAATAACCTTCCCACACCCCTTCTCGCCCCCACTACTTCTAGGAATGTTTTAGAAACAGCTTTATCCCCATACCCTACTCCTTGCAGGTAGCCCATTTCAATGCTCAAAGTATTACTGCACATATAGATGAAATCAGAACAATTTTCTTCTCTTTGAATATCAATGCTCTTCTCATATCTAAAACGTGGCTAAATCCCAACATTACCTCTTCTTCAATTGACATGGATGGTTATACTTTTCTTAGACATGATCGTGTTTACAGTCGCGGGGGCGGTATTGGAGCCTTCGTTAGAACGGACCTTACTCCTAAAACTGTGTATTTATCTAATAACGAACCATCTGCTGAAATTATGTTCGTAGAAATAATTGTGAGTTTCAAAAAATGTCTTCTCTGTGTAGTATACCAACCTCCTAAAATAAAAGCTATCGATGCTATAGAGTCCACTTTACAAAACGCGCGAATACAATATGAACACGTTATCGTTATGGGCGACTTTAATATAAATATACTAGACACTGATAGCAGACATGCACACAACTGATGGCTACGTTACAGGCTTGTGATATGACTCTCCTACCCCTACGGCCTACACATCACACTCATCACTCTGAGACGTTACTTGACTTAATTGCAACTAATAATCCAGAGAGAGTACTTACTCACGGGCAACTGCGAGCCCCGGGAATATCAGCACATGATATTATATTCTTAGCATATTCGCTGCACTGCCCTAAACCGACTCGAAAGACTACTACGTATAGAGACTTAAAACATACAGACAATGCAGCCCTAATTGAAGAAGCTATGCAGATGCCGTGGCATTCATTATGGACGCTGTATTCTGTACATGAAAAAGTTGAAGCACTAAATGACCTTATACTACAATTATACAACAGACACGCCCCACTAAAAACTAAACTCGTGAAACGTCGCCATGCACCCTGGATGACTCTTTCAATTCGTAACTTGATGGCTGATAAACGCGCAGCATATAAGAAATATAGACTCGACAAAACAGACACAAATCTCAATCAATATAAACAGTTAAGCAGCAAGAAAAACCAAGCTATAAGAAACGCCAAACTTAGACATTTATACAGCCTAACAAATACCAATACTTCAGAAATCTGGAAAAACTTGAATAGAATGGGAATAGGGGGAAAAGACACGCAGGTAGACAAATTACCTGTTTCTCTGGACACACTCAATAATCACTTCACAGGTATAACTACTACTCCAAAGGATAAAGAACAAACAATAAATGAATTATCACTGACAAATCAACCCGACAGAGAACATTTCCACTTCTCATATGTTACAGACTACGACGTAAAGAAAGCCATCATGCGAATAAAAACCAAAGCAGAAGGAACTGACCGTATAAATATTACTTTACTGAATAAAATAATCGAAGCTATACTACCTACTATAACTCATATTTTTAACTCCTCACTACAAACTTCTACATATCCCTCATTGTGGAAACAAGCCCTCGTACGTCCACTGCCTAAAGTTAAAACGCCCTCAACCCCGAACGACTTTCGACCCATTAGCATTTTACCTACTCTTTCAAAAGCTCTGGAACGATTAGTCCATAAACAACTGACTGAATACCTAAATGATTACAACCTTCTAGATCAATTTCAGTCAGGCTTCAGGACAGGACACAATACAAATACTGCTCTACTAAATATTTGCGAAGACATACGCGAAGCTGCTGATAATCGAAAACTTACCATTCTTACATTACTGGACTTTAGTAAAGCATTCGACACGGTAGACTTGGACTTATTGTTGCATAAACTTAAAAACCTCTTACTCTCTGATAGTGCCACGAAATGGTTCAATTCCTACCTTCATGAGCGCCAGCAATCTGTTATAGGAAATCATACATTATGTTCTTCTTGGTCCTTCCGTAAAGCTGGGGTTCCACAGGGTTCGGTACTTGGACCTTTGCTTTTTTCAATCTACATAAATGACATATCTAACTCCCTAAAGCATTGCAAACATAATTTATTTGCAGACGACATGCAAATCTACATCCACACAGACAAATATTCACTAAATGATGCTGTTGCCAAAATTAACGAGGATCTTGACTCACTAATGACTTGGACAGTTAAATATGGACTGCAATTAAATCCTACAAAGTCACAATCAATCATTATGGGTCATCAGAGACTATTATCTACAATTAACCTAAACACAGTTTCGCATGTGTCACTAAACGGAGTTCAAATCCCTTATAGTGAGACAGTAAAAATTCTAGGAGTATTTATTGACAAAAACTTAAATTGGAATACACAAATAAACCATACATGCAAAACAGTCTTCTCAATAATACATTCATTAAATCGTGTACGAAATTGTTTGCCATTCGCCCTTAGGAAAATGTTAGTAGAAACACTTGCAATGCCCCATTTTGATTATTGTGACACTCTTTTTACAGACTTAAATATTATTTCCACTCAAAGACTTCAACGTGTTCATAATTCTTGCGCACGTTTTATTTGTGGTATTCGCAAATTTGACCATGTTACAACACCGTCCCTGGAACAATTATCGTGGTTTCGTCTAAGAGATCGTAGAACTGTCCATTCCCTATCCCTTCTCTATAAAATACTTCACACATCATCGCCTAATTATTTATCACACGCCGCTTCATCAGACTATCCGACACACATAATCTTGACACTCGATCCCATCAGCACATTGTCCTTTATATCCCGCCTCATCACACTGTATATTATTCATTATCTTTTACGGTGTCACTTACCAAAACATGGAATTCCCTTCCACCCTATGTCAGAGACTGTCAAACTATAACATCCTTCAAAAACAAACTAAAGAATTATTTAATAACAAACTAACTTATACACCTCACTGATAGTATTCTTTTAGCAATATTAATATATTTAATTATTTATGTAAATAATATTAAGAATAACAAATATTTTTTATTTGTTTTGTTTTAAATATTGTATAATCGTAAAATTAGTTTTCTATATCTCATTATTTTCCTGTTTTTTATATACACTAGACAGGGACAATTTAATATGTCTTGCTTGTATACATTTTATTATTAGTTTTAGTCTTAATTTTAACTAATATTAACTGGTTGCATTATAGATCGTAATATGTATATTAGATATTATCTTTTGATCAAATTTTTACTTAGTGTTTAATATTAGAGTTAATTAAGATTGTTATATTCTTATGTAATATATGTTTGTCCTGGTGAGTGGAAGAGAAGGCCACATGGCCTTAACTCCACCAGGCTAAATAAATCTTAAATCTTAAAAATCTTAAAATCTTAAATCTTATTATATAGAGGTGTGTGCATAATTTCTGATGTCTCTAATTTCTCTTTATTATGGTCACTCTTATTAAAATGCGGAAAAAAAAATACTATCGTCCTCTAACAACTGAGTATTATATAGAGGTGTGTGCATAATTTCTGATGTCTCTAATTTCTCTTTATTATGGTCACTCTTATTAAAATGCGGAAAAAAATAAAATACTATCGTCCTCTAACAACTGAGTATTATATAGAGGTGTGTGCATAATTTCTGATGTCTCTAATTTCTCTTTCTTATGGTCACTGTTATTAAAATGCGGAAAAAAATATTTTTGCATTTTCCAAATAATGATCACTGCCACAGGTTGGGACTCTATACACTCTAACATCTTGTATTTTCAATTCCGAATTTTGTCCAACAATGATATAACTGTCAAGAAATAAACTATGGGAAATAATGTATGACAAAGGGTTTCCAGGACACATTGTCAAAGCTGTGCAAAGCTTATATTTTAAATCAGAAATAATGATTGATAAAGGAGGTACAATGAGCGATCATACATTAGAAATTAATCAAGGGGACAGACAAGGATGCCCGCTATATCCTGCACTCTTTAGTATATATATATATCATTGTACAATGGCAATCAAATTTAACAACAGAGTTTAAAGTTGGCGGTACGATTCTAAATACCATACTGTTTGCAGACGATCAGACAATCCTTAGCTCTTCAGAAGACAATTTACAAATATCAGCATATAAATTAAACGAAATAGCAAATAAATTCAATATGACAATCTCTGAAAGTAAATGAAAAAGTAATGGCATTCAACGGGAAAGACCCATATGAGGTTGTAAACTCAGTATTAATAACAGTATTAATACAACGGGTGAACAATTTTAATTATTTAGGATGCAACGTATCATACTGCCAGAAGGAAGAGATATAATATTAAATTAAATACATTTTACAGAATTTTGTGTGGCACTATAAGAAAACGGACACTGAAAAATAAAACTTTGAGGAGCACACAACTAAAATTTTACAAAATTATGGCAGTGCCTGTCTTAACATATGAAAGTGAAAATGGACTCTTAACCGTTCAGACAGAAGGAAAATAGAAACTGCAGAAATGAAGTTCCTACGTTCAGTAGCGGGTGTGACAATTTTGGAAAAGAAAGAAGTGAGGATATTAGGAAGTGAACCGAAAGTGCCTTTTTGCGGTTCAGTATGGTATCTTTGTTCTCCTCCCTACTACAGAACATTTATGAAATATGCCAATGTCCTCTTTTCCGTGTGGCTACCCCTTCCTTTTTCATCCTTTCTGCCGCGCATCTCTACAGCGCATATCCCCTCTACTTGCGAACCTTTATATGCATTGTACTCTTACCGAACATCATCATTCGATCAGCCTAGCAAGTGGCGTTTAGTTACTTAAAAGCGGATTCAAAAGTGGAATCCAATTCTAACTCACCATGCAGCTGGGAAGGTAATATGGTGGTCTATATATAGACAAGTTGATTGAGACCGAGAAGAGGTCGATTTTGAGTTAGTCCAGCAATGTACGGAAGAAGTGATTCCTAAAAGCTTGGACATCTGTGTGAGTGTGGCATTATGTCTGGTACGTTATGTGTTTAGTTATTTCTACAAGCTATGCTTGATTGATTGATCAAGAATCATCTTTTGTTATTAATTTATTATTTATTTTAAAATACAACTTGTTTATATTAAAAGCTTATTTTTTATACAACGCCCCTTGGTTATTATTCAAGTATAGTAGTTGCTCACTATCCTGTAACAAAATCACTCACTGTATGCATTTAGTAATCAGAATCTATATTTGTATGTATGTTCATCAGGGAAAGAAAGATGAATTAATAGCTGCCTTTCATGGGCCCGAGGCAGGCTGCTTTCTTACCGATAACATCTTTGAATATCACGATCACATTAATAAATACAGCATTAACAAAACTCGATCCCGGACAAGTGTTACGCTGGGCGTGGTTTGCTTTTCTAACGTCGTAAATGGTAGCAGTAGTGTGGTTTACTTACCCACAAATGGTTAGCAGACCGTGGTTTAAGGGTTCTTTCTCTACCCCCCCCCAGCACAGAAGGACTTAAATATTTTCAATTTAACAAATAGAATTGACAACATGAGAAACAACTGGTATGAACATGTCAGATGCCTACAGATAGAATCCCTCAGCTGTTACTAAAGTACAAACCAATAGGACATAGAAATGTTGGACGCCCATTTACTAGATGGGAGGATTCATTAAATCCCACTTGATGTGAAAACAGGCCAAAAGGCCTAATTTCATGAAGCAGAAGAAGAAGAAGAAGAAGAAGAAGATGATATAATCTATTATTGATCTCTGCTGTAAAGTCTCTTGATACCTTGCGTATTTATGAATGTCTTTGTGTTGTTAAAATCCGTTTATAATTTTTAACGAGTACTGCTCACATATTTCTTTAAATCTTTTGCCGTTATCATTAATTTTCTTCTCTCCAAAAGGACCGACCACTTCACTTCCAATCCTGGTACCAGTTCTACCATTAAAATCTCCCATCATAATAATTTCTCTTGAGTTCCCGTTTATTACGTTATTCAGGTTTCCATAGAACTCATCTTTCTTCGTAGGCGATTATCTTGACTTATTCCATACACTCCTAGAATTGTAACTTTTTCCCCCAAATATATTTATATTCATTTTAATAATATTTTCATTTATGGCCTCCCAAGTAGTATTAATTTCTTGAATTTCTTCTTAATTATTATTGAGATTCCTCTCTGGACTCGTTTATGTTTCTCGACTCCACTGAAAAAAAAATGTATATACGGACCTTTAACTTCTGAACTTTTCCTTTCTTTTTTGTTTCTGTTAACCCAATTATGTCTTGGTTAAGCGTTTTAATTTCCTCTATGATGTCAACCATTTTATTTTGAACCCCTCGAATATTCCATGTTCCAATAAGAAATGTATGTATTTTTTCCTTTGCTTTTGTCGTCTTGGTTTATTTCCGCCCGACTTCAAATCTGTAGACTTTTTAGCATTGTTATGTTTGTTTTGTGACGAACAGGGGAGCTGGCCTGATGCGTCAACCCCAACCTGGAGGACCAGGTGATTTTTGGTCAAAGTTTTTTTCCTCTAGTCTTTATCAAACCAATGACTAACTGCAAGGCAGCAGTATCTGTACGCTAGATAAGGGGCCATCACAGGGTACTATCAGCCGGGCGTACTGAACCCTGGTATTTTTTAACGAGGTTGTTATTCCTCCGCTCACCATTTTCTAATCTGGTTTGAAACAGGCTTTGGCGGGTTTATAGTAATAATAATAATAATAATAATAATAATAATAATAATAATAATAATAATAATAATAATTATATTATTATTGTTCATCATCTATGGGCTTTTATTATGCTGGACTTGACATATATAAACTAAATATTTTAATTGAAGGGTGAAACTTTTTTCTCACTAATACGTAATAAATAAATAAACACACGCATATATGAAGCTATATTATCTTTTATTACATACATTTATAGCATTATTCTTAAAACGTGGTACTGCACACACAATTACATTTCACGATATCTAAATAGTGTTATATATCCTTTATGAAGGCAGTAATATAGTGTAAACTGGACGTAGATTACGTGGCAGGAATTAAATATTGTAGAATATATTTTGCAAAAATACAAATAAGTAAAAAAAAAAAACATCGTCGAGGGATTCGAACCCTGGCTCTCATATATTTCATCTTTTTGTAATTGGTTTAACGATCTACGCTACTTGAACGTCGGATACTAGTTGTCTAAATCCTTGTTGTCTTATTTAATTTTACACTATGGGCGAAAGTTGAACTTTATTTGAAATGCCGCAATTTGAGTAATATTGCATTTGTCGAACACTCGTAAATACGCATCTAGAAACATGTCTCCTTCACTGTTCTTTAACTATTTAAGACGATTGAAACCAAATACAGGGTATTTAAAACAATTTAACGCTGCGTTACCTCTTGAACTACAGCTTTAGCTCTTCGAGCATGCGCAGTAGGCCATAATAGGGGCTCTGCTTTTTGAAGCGACTCATCCTTTTTCTTTTTGCTAAGTGTACGTTTCAAGCAAAGTGGACCAAATTTCAGGCCTTTCCCCATATTATCATTTATGAATATGTCCACTCAAAATCTGGTCACATCGAGTTTTCCAGTTAAAGAATAAATTGTTCTACATAATCTGTAACATTTTCACGTGTCGAATTTGCTAAAGGATGCCTTGAGAATGTTGTTGATATAATATAATACATCCAGAAGGAGTGAAAAATAACATTTATAGGGATCGAGATTAGCTTCCGGGGTCGCTAAGCTGATTAGTCATAGTCTGGACGGTATTTAAACCTAATGTTGAATCTTAACATCCCTAAGGAGCGAGGAGGTGTAAAGGGGCGAAAAATAAATTCACAAGAGTGACCGAGATTTAGTGTCTTAAGATTTTAAGATTCCTAGTTTTCGGGATAGGTAAGCTCATTGTAGAGAGTCCCGATGTCATTTAAGCCCATGTTTGACCATAGTACTTCTAAAGGGCGAGGAGAGGAAAATAAAATGACAAAAAATGACCGAGAAATGTTTTAAACCTTGGTTTCGGGGCTGCTTATCTGATTGGCAATATTATCGATAGCATTAAGTTCAAGTTTGACACTTAGTCGCCAAGGGGTGGAATGAGAAGGGGCGACAAATAAAATAAAAAATGGCCGAGACAAGCGTCTAATCTATAGTTTTTGTCACAGTTCCGATAACAATTTGACCTCTAGCGCCCCTAAGGGGATGAGAAGTAAAATGACAACAATGACCGACATTCGTGTCAAAATGGTAACAGTGCAGATTTTATCTAAATCCAAGTTTGTTCCTTAGCATCCTCAGGGAGTCGGAAGAGATGAAAAATAAAATATCCAAAATATCGGAGATTAGCAATTTTCGGAGTCGATAAACTTGTTGGTGACAGTATAGATCTCATATAAGTCCAAGTTTGACCCCTAGCACCGCTAACGGCTGAAAGAGGTAAAAATAATGCCTAAAATTGCAATGATTTGTGTCTAGTCAACATTTTTTGAGGTCGCTAAATATATTAATCACAATCCCGATAAGATCTAATCACAAGTTTGATCCCTAGCAGGTCGAGAGAGGGCGATACAAATAAATAATAATATAAGACCGATATTAGTGCTGAATCCATAGTTTTCGAGACCATTGACATGAATAGTGAAATTCTCGATGTCATTTAAGTCCAAGTTCAACCCTTGTATGCATGGAGATATAAGAAAGGGTAAAAAATATGATATAAAAATTGTTTCGAGTAATAGTTTTCGGAGATAGCCTACTAAGCTGATTGGTGCGAAGAAGTTTGGGATAAATAAATACCCGAGCAATGCTGGGAAATCAGCTAGTAATAATAATAATAATAATAATAATAATAATAATAATAATAATAATAATAATAATAATAATAATAATAATTAATAATAATAATAATAATAATAATAATAATAATAATAATAATAATAATAATAATAATAATAATAATAATAATAATAATAATAATTAATAATAATAATAATAATAGGAAGCCAGATATAATAATATAATTAATAATAATAATAATAGGAAGCCAGATATAATAATATAATTAATAATAATAATAATAGGAAGCCAGATATAATAAGAACAGTTAAGTCTCGTAGACTGCGATGGGCAGGACATGTTGCACGTATGGGGAATGAAAGACTTGCATGGAAACTTCTTGTAGGAAAGCCAGAGGGAAAACACCCAGTTGGTGGACCAAGAATGAGGTGGGAGAATAACATTAACTATGATTTGAGGGAAGTAGATTATACAGGGAATGATTGGAAAGCATTGGCTCAGGATAGGGATGTATGGAGAGCTTATGCCCGCGAGGCCATTAACCTATGGGTTCGATAGTGCCAATGAGTAAGTATAGCCTAACAATAATAATAATAATAATAATAATAATAATAATAATAATAATAATAATAATAATAATAATAATAATAATAATAATAATTAAACGAATGAACTCAAATAGACTTCCAAAACAAATAATAAATAAAATCGTATGAAAACAGAAGAAAACCACAAGTGGATACTATGAAATGGATTGGTGAAGTAAAAATTACTTAAAATTGGCAGTAATTACTCAAGAAGATATCATAAATGGATATATCTTCAAAATTAAGTGCACAAGTGGTAGGTTGACAAAGAGGACAAACCCAAGAAAAAACTAGAAAGAGAGAGAGAGAGAGAGAGAGAGAGGGAGGGAAATACGGATATAAGAAAACGCATCTAAGTACTTTGCATAGTCCTATGTGGGCTCATTCGCAATAAAAGAAACATTAATAATAATAATAATAATAATAATAATAATAATAATAATTAATAATAATAGAACTGGCAGAATTAATGTCATGACTTATCTTTCACTCAAAAGTCAAATAAGTTATAAAGAAATATTCATTTAAAAAATCATGATTAACTCCGAAAAGTAGTATTTGATTTTATAGGCCTAAAACTTATCACCACCAAGAATTTATTAATATAAATTAAAGTTTATTTTAAATTTTATTTTCTCTGTATTTTTTTTTTCGAATTATAAGCTGTTTAACAGGGTCAAAATTATTAAGATTAAGCTATACAGTATTTTGAGCCTCTCAATGGAGCTGCGTCTATGGTACAAAAACAATAACCATGTTAAGAGATTTCTAAATTTGCAAATTTTAACAATAAAATATAATTTCAAATATCCATCCATAGTAATTCTGCCCGAGGGCAGGTCTTTCACTGCAATTATAGCATATTCATGCTATGCTTTGCAGCTTTACTAGGGAATTGTAGATGTGGTAGCTTCCCGTTGTTTTCCACACCGGTGAAGGATGATGATGGTGATAATGATAAGGATGATGATGCTAATGGCCATGTGATTTCGGGGACCGTTTGGGCCTTAAAGTTTTCCTGACATTTGTCTTACAGGTGAGGAAAAATCCCGATAAAAACCTCACCCAGAAAACTGCCCCGACCGGGGATCGAACCCGGGCCCGCTGCGTGACAAGGCAGCACGCTACCTCGAGACCACAGCGGTGGACATTTCAAACATGTGATACACTAATAATAACCAGGTTTAAAAAATAATGAACCTTTTTATGAAAAACCATAACATTTAGACATATCAATATTGAATTTACCATGGAAGTTTTTATTATAATGAACGTTTAATTTGAGCTATATATAATAAATATTTCAGTGCTTCAATGTCTGACCTTTCAATCAGGCAGCAGTTTGTTTTGGACTGAAGATAGAAAATACCAGTACAAATACATTCCTGGATGTGTGCTATTTATATTTAGGTTACATATATTGGCCCATTTCTGGAGACACCGTCTTTTTTAATGTTCGCAGGCCACCTTATTGGTGCGCACGGAGCCGAGACATTCGTTTCTTGAAGTCTCCACTTCTAAAAGGCGAATCTTCACAAAAGCTCGAGAGCGGCTGGTAGGGCGAACGTTGCTTGGTATATAATATCTGAAATTTGACGTCTTGCGAAACCGCGAAAGTTAGAAGTTGTGGATTGGATGGCGAGAAGTTGAGTGTATCAGCGAATTAGAAGAGAGACTTAAGGGATGCTGTGAAAATATTAACAATAGCATTTTTTTTATTCAATGCCACCACGTTGTCATTTCGACATCCTGGTATTCTCCTCTGGCATGGCGTTATTGTAACCCACTTCTGAGACTGGGGCGCCTGGAAGGCGGAGTTACAGAAAAATAATTATAAGTGATTGTAAAGAGAATTATTGTGCAACAAACAAACAAAGATCGGAAATTTTACTGCAAACAATGTTGATATTATATTATAATGATATTGTGAAAAGAAAAATTGTCTGAACCAGGAATCGAACCGTAGACCTCTAGTTCTCCGTAATAGTTTGCAGCCCATTACACCATTATAGACTTGACACAAACATTCACTAGTATGGAGAACTAGAGGTCCTGGTTCAAATATTTAATTTTTATTTTCAGAATTTCATTATAATATTATAATATGATCCATTACTGGAACTGTGTTAAAATAACAGTATTGGAAAATGTTAAATGTTGATATAATTGAAATAATTATAGAATGTCATTGTTGAAATAATTACAGACAGTTGATATAATTATAGACACCAGCCCAACTAGTGACAGTGTGGTAGTGAAGTGTCTTTTCTCTTTATTATTATTATTATTATTATTATTATTATTATTATTAATAATATTATTAATTATTATTATTATTATTATTATTATTATTATTATTATTATTATTATTATTATTATTATTAGACACTCGCTTGCACATTTGGGTCTCGAATTCGCGTCTCTGTCACTCCATGTGAGGTTCATGGTTGACTAATCAGAGCCAGTAGAAGTTTTTCTCAAGGCTCTTCCTGATTTCTCCTCTCAAAAACATAATTCCACAGCTTCTCCATATCCACGGATATCATTTAATTTTTCATTTGATTTTATGTGGTCTTTGATGCTGCGACAGGCCTGGTGAGCTGACTTCCGTGTATTTTACAGATCTTCAATAATCTCATCTCATCCATCGACCAGGCATTACTTCGAAAACGAGGGTTTATTTTACTACTACTACTACTACTACTACTACTACTACTACTACTACTATTATTATTATTATTATTATTATTATTATTATTATTATTATTATTATTCCTCCCTGTGGATTATCACCTTGGCTTGGTAGGGAGTCTTAGTACCAATGACCCAGACGATCATAACCGGGAAGCCTTGGCTTGCGGTTAGATAAGAGGAGAGGGAACTAAGAATAATCCGCAACGTGGGAGCAACTACCACACTGGAAGCTGCAAACACGGAAGACCACAACGGCAGACATGGCAGAGGTAGAAATATCGGAACGGCGAAAATGGCGGAAGTGGGAACCCAATTTCTGAGGATGAAATAAGAGACCCAGCTTGGGGAAACAAAGAGTGAAATCCTCAACGGCAAAAGGCGGAAGAGGCAACCCTCCTTGTGGGGATAAAACACAAGGAAGCAAGTCCAAAGGCTTTAAGGAAGCAGCCCCTCCAAAGGACTAACCCTGCAGAACGTTAGTAGCGTACTCAGGGGACACTTCAAAATTCTTACAAGCTCCAAAGAGATAACCGGACTGTTCAACGAATAACGACAAACGCAAAGCATAAGGATAAACGTTTTGGAATTCAATATCAAATTAAAGTAGCAAAATGGAATGTCAGAGGAATACACCATAAAGAAACCGAACTGGAAAGAGAATTAAAGCAAAGAGGTATAGATATAGGAGTGATAACAGAAACAAAAAAGAAATAAAGAGGAAGTCAAGATCTAAGTAATTATATAATGTTTTATAGTGGAGTTGAAATAACAGAAAGAGCTCAAGCGGGAGTAGCAATATTAGTAAGCACAAAACAATAACTGCATACATATGGATAAATCAGAGAATAATGAAAATAAGATGCAAAATACCAAAAGGAAATCTTACTGTAGTAGGAATCTACGCACCAGAGGAAGGCAGAAAACAAGAAACAACAGAATTTTTACCAAGAACTACAAAATATAGTAGACCAAGCAAACAAAAAACGATTTCTTAATCATAGCAGGAGATGCAAATGCACGTATAGGGAAAACACCAATTACAAATGTAACGGGAAACAATGGAGAAGAAACGCTAAATTATAATGGGAAAAGTTATTAAATTTCGCATGCTTTAACCAATTGAGAACAACGAATAATTACTTTAGACATAAGGAAATACATACATATACGAGAAGTGAGAGAGGATCATGCTCTATAATATATTACATTATGGTTAATCAAAAAATGAAAAATCTAGTCAGAGACACAAGATAACTTAAACACAAGATCACAACATAGTCTCTTACTTAATATACCGCAACATAGGACATCACATCACTCCATGTCATATACCATCTCCACTTCTCGCAACTGGAATTCCCTACCACAAGAAATAAGGGGCTGCCGGACATTGGCAACTTTTAAAAGAAATCTAAATTTATATTTGCTCTAAACTCGACTTCATTATTATCCAGTGTAAGATATATATATATATATATATATATATATATATATATTAATTGGTGTTTCCCGTATAATGTATCATATTTATATTATTATTATTATTATTATTATTATTATTATTATTATTATTATTATTATTATTATCGTATCATTATTCTTATTACCCTATAAAATGTTGTTTGTACATGACATTTACATTGATACATTTATTGTATCTTTAACTGTTTATAATTAGTATAGTGTATATCTATATTTGTCGAATATTTATTTGTATTTGTGCTGGTTGAGTGGAAGAGAGGGCCTTATGGCATTAACTCTGCCAGAATAAATGAAGTATTATTATTATTATTATTATTATTATTATTATTATTATTATTATTATTATTATTATTATTATTATAGTCTTCAGAGGAAGCGATATCCATAGTGACCACCTATTGATTAGTAAATAGATATACAAAAGAAATGGCATAGAATTTGGAATAAAGAATTAAAGAAGAAGGAAGAAAACAAACAAATTTATAAAATAAAATTGTTAGAAGAAGAATCGATACAAGATTTATACAAAAGAAGGCTAAAAGATTATACAAATGCGGAAGAGCCAAAAAAGGAAATTGAAGAAGAATGTAATAGTATAAAAGGACTCGTACATAAAACAGAAAAGAAGTATTAGGGACAAAGAAAGTAGGAGGAAGAAACAAAGGACTAAAAAATGGGATCCCGAAATCCAGAAATTGGTAAGAGATAAAAAGGAGGCCTACGTAAAATACTTAAACAACAAGAATAACCAAAATAGAATAGAATATAATAGAACAAGAGTATTAGTAAAAAACTATACCAGAAAATTAAATAGAGAACATTGGGATAGATACATAACAGAAATGGAACTCAAATTACACGGAAGACAAGACAAAGTATATCAATTTATAAGAAACCTTAATTCTGAAGTAAAAGACAAAACAAATCTGTTAACTATACACGATACAGAATTAGAAAATTATTATAAAGAACTGTGGACGGACAAACAAAATAATGAAGAACTAACACTCGTAGAAACAAATGAATAATATGCAGAAGTAGATGAATTAGAGATGCAAGAAATTATATAAATATTAAAGATATGTAAAAATAATAAAGCTTGCGGGATAGACAATATAAACACAGAATTGATAAAAAAATGCCCCAAAGAATTTTCAAGAAAGATTATTAAAATTCTATAACAAGTGCTGGAAACAAAATACAATACCAGACGAATGGAAAATTGGAAAAATAATCTCAATATTTAAAAAAGGCGATAAAACAAAGCCAGAAAACTATAGAGGCATAAGCTTACTATGTGCAGCATACAAAATATATGCAAAAATGATCAACCAAAGATTAACAACTATAGTAGACGAAATAATATCAGAAGAGCAGACAGGTTTTAGGAAAGGAAGAAGCTGCACAGACAACGTATACACTTTAAAACAAATAATAGAGAAGCGAAGAGAATTCAACTTAGAGACGCAAATCCTCTTTATAGATTATAAGAAGGCCTTTGATAAAGTGTCCAGACCAAAATTATGGAACATATTAAGTGAAAAAAGGAATTCCACTATACTTAATAGCAGTAATTAAGAAAATGTATGAGAAAACAAAAATAAAAATAAATCAAAGGCAACCAATACATATAACAGGAGGAATTAGACAAGATTGTCCACTATCAACAACTTTTTAAAACATTTATTATGACGACATGATAAGATCACGGAAGCAAATGACGACTGGGGGAATTAACTTAAGAAATATAGTAATAAAAACAGTAGATTTTGCAGATGACCAGATTTAATATCAAAAACAGAGGAGAACTACAAAGAATGCTACATAAACTAAATTAAATATAAAAAATACAATATGGAAATATCATCAGAAAAATAAAAACAATGACCTTCAAGGGCGCTCATCCAGTTCGGACAAAGATAATATCAGAAAATAAACCAATAGAACAAGTGGTAATATATAACTTCCTAGTTATATAACAGGAACACTAAAAATAACTTTGAAAAATAAAGCCAGGAAAGACTCTATAATGAAATTATACAAGACAATGGCAGTGCCTATTATTACTTATGGATCCGAAACACGGACAGTGACAACACAACAATCTGCCATACAACCTGCTGAAATGAAATTCCTCAGACCAATAGCAGGATATCAAAAACAGACAAAAAACAAAACACAGAAATAAGACAACAACTAAAAGTAGAGGAATTAAACACAACAATAGTGAAATACAGAACAAACTGGAAAGAACACTTGGCAAGGATGACTGAGAATAGAATACCAAAAGCAGCATACAGCTATTCACTACGAGGAAAAAGAAGTTTGGGAAGACCAAAGAAAATATGGAAACAGCAGCAATTTGGAGCCAGGCTAGTAAATAAGCCTAAACCGTGAAGAAGAAGAAGATTATTATTATTTACACAAATGGGGAATGTAAGAGGGCCATGCAACTCCTGTAGGAAATCTAGAGGGAAAACTCCATGTATATAGATCAAGAATGAGGTTGTAGAATAGCATTAACCAATGAATTGAGGGAATACATTAATCAAAATATGTTTGGACAATATTAGCTCAGATTAGGGCAATATGGAATTTCTTATGCCAGAACTTCTGCGTTCGATAGTTATTTATTATTTATTATTGCTGTAATAATAATAATAATAATAATAATAATAATAATAATAATAATAATAATAATAATAATAGTAATAGTAATAGTAATAATAATAATAATAATTATTATTATTATTAGTAGTAGTAGTATTAATAGTATTGCAGTATTAGTATTACCAATTTTGTGTATTACAATCATGGATAACATCATCGATAAACAATTGTACTTAAATATCAAGTAACAGTTGTGTTGGTTGTTTTAAATTCAACATAGTCAGACACATAATTATCTTCTGGGTTGGTTGTTTTAAATTCAACATAGTCAGACACATAATTATCTTCTGGGTTGGTTGTTTTAAATTCAACATAGTCAGACACATAATTATCTTCTGGGTTGGTTGTTTTAAATTCAACATAGTCAGACACATAATTATCTTCTGGGTTGGTTGTTTTAAATTCAACATAGTCAGACACATAATTATCTTCTGGGTTGGTTGTTTTAAATTCAACATAGTCAGACACATAATTATCTTCTGGGTTGATTGTTTTAAATTCAACATAGTCAGACACATAATTATCTTTGGGTTGGTTGTTTTAAATTCAACATAGTCAGACACATAATTATCTTCTGGGTTGGTTGTTTTAAATTCAACATAGTCAGACACATAATTATCTTCTGGGTTGGTTGTTTTAAATTCAACATAGTCAGACACATAATTATCTTCTGGGTTGGTTGTTTTAAATTCAACATAGTCAGACACATAATTATCTTCTGGGTTGGTTGTTTTAAATTCAACATAGTCAGACACATGATTATCTTCTGGGTTGGTTGTTTTAAATTCAACATAGTCAGACACATAATTATCTTCTGGGTTGGTTGTTTTTAAATTCAACATAGTCAGACACATAATTATCTTCTGGGTTGGTTGTTTTAAATTCAACATAGTCAGACACATAATTATCTTCTGGGTTGGTTGTTTTAAATTCAACATAGTCAGACACATAATTATCTTCTGGGTTGGTTGTTTTAAATTCAACATAGTCAGACACATAATTATCTTCTGGGTTGGTTGTTTTAAATTCAACATAGTCAGACACATAATTATCTTCGAATTGTGTCACTGAATTATAATGTTGTATCTTTATATACAGGAATTTGTTTACAACGTGACAATGTTAATAATATCTGATTTTCTGTAACTGAATGTATGAGTGATTATGTAATTTCCACAGGGTGGAATGTATCAGGAAGGTTAGAACTGCAAGCACAGTTATCACTTGATCCGATTTACAATACCTTCGGAATTCGCTAATATGAATATGGAATGGTATGAGATAGCTTCGGGCATTTATTAGGATTAGACGGAACCCAGAATATCTTCTTCTTTGGCTTCACGACCCTTTGAGTCTAGCCTTAGCCGCCCCAGTAACTCCCAACCACAACTTTCTATCCTGAACCTTGATCCTCTGTGTTTACCTGAAAGTATGTATGATTTATTATTATTATGATTGTTGTTATCATCATTATTATTATCATCAAATTATCATCATTTTATTTGCTTGTAGCCTACTCCTTTATAAGCAGTAATGTTATATAGTTAAATGTAGAATTCATGAGAAAGGTGAAAACGTTTTATTCTGTTATTCTTCTATGGAAATTATGCACCTTCGTATTTAATTCCTTGCATAAAATGAAAAAGTTAATTTACTTTGAGCTTATTAAAGAAACCTGGACATGGTTTCGGCTCTTCCATTAGTCTGGGAGAGAGGATTAATGAAGCTTATGATATATTTCTCCTATGTGTGCAGGTATAGTCGTTAAATGTGCTGAATTATGAATTTGATAATTTGTGTGTTACCACGATGTGCATTAAAAGTCAGTGACACATTTCAGAGGTGATTAACTCCCAGACACTCGTCTGGGAATGTCTGCCGACTAAAGTTTCCACTGAAAACTTTATCAACTAGGTCACTGAAACAAGCAGTTCCGAAATATAATACAACTCTACATATCACCTCCAAGTTATATCATACATACATTTTGGAACTAGTGACATGTTAACTTATCTAATTTGAAGGGTATTATTATTATTATCATCATCATTCGCTAAGCATATCATAATTTAAAATACCGGCATTAATAATAATAATAATGAAAAATTGGCAACCGAAGAAAAACTGGTATAAATAAAGAATGGCAGACTATTAAATTACTATTAAATTGTTCGCATCAGAAAGTGTAGGTTATTTAAAAATAAGTAAAACAAATAATAATTTGATGAAGAATGTGACGACATTGTAAAGAAAAGAAAGATAGCAATAATGAATTGGTTACACTAGCCAAATGAAGCAAATTTAGAAGAATTGGGTAGCATTAGACGGGAAACCACTAGGTTATTAAAGAGTAAAAAAAGAGGGGACATTTGAGAGAGAAAATTAATTATCTTGAAATTAATGCAACAAATAGGAACATCAGAGAATTATATTAGAGATTTAGGGCAGAGAAGAAAGGTTTTCAGGCTAGAACAAACATAACTAGAAATTAAAACGGGGATATGATTGCAGATTTCAGGATTACATTAAATATATGGAAAAGTTACTTTAATTAGCTATTAAATGCACATGCAGAACATGATATTGAAGATAATGAATTACAGACAGCAGAAATGTATGTCACAGAACCAAGTGCATTACAGTTTGAAATGGCGATAGGAAAATTGAAAATATAAATGCATTAGGCCCGGATGTGTTACCAGAGATCTGATAAAATCAAGAGAAGAAAAATTCATGGACAAGATACGTCGGTTGCTTAGTATGATTTGCGAAGATGAGGCTCTTCCAAATGAATGGAACGATTCGATTATCGTACCAATCTATAAGAAAGGGGATAAAACTGATTGCAACAACTACAGGAGCATCTCCATTAGTTTCAACTTCGTACAAAATTCTAACAAATATATTAGTAAGCAGACTTACTCCTTATATTAATGACATTCTGGATTTAGAACAAATAGGTCTACAACAGATCAGATTTTAGTATAAGCCAGATTTAGAAAATAAATGGGAATATAATAACACCGCGCATCAGCTATGTAGGCTTCAAAATGGCGTATGATTCAATTAAGAAGGAGAAATTATAGTATCTTGCTGGAGTTCGGAATTCATAAAAATTTAGTCAGACTTATTCGAATGTGCATAAATGGCAAAATAATTGGTTTCATGTAGGCAAACAGTTTTTGGATACTTTGGAAATTCATAATATTTTAAAGCAAGTAGATGCATTATCTCCTTTACTATTCAAGTTTGTACTGGAACATGGCATCACATCTTTAGAGGATGAAGAAGACCTGCAACTCAATGGTATTAATAAGCATTTAGTTAATGCTGATGATATAGTATTATTAAGCGGTAGCGAGGAGATAATAAGGGCCAACACGCACAGTCTATTGAGTAACACTAAGAAATTAGGACTGGAAATAAACATCAATAAAACTAAATATATGGCCACACATAGAAATACATGGAGATGGACAACTAGTGATGAACGAGGAAAATTTTGAAGAAGTGGCTGAATTCAAATATCTAGGAACAATAATTACAAATAGGAATGGGTTGCACGAATAAATTAAACATAGGCTCAAATCTGGAAATGCATGTTAGTGTACATTACACAGAGTCTTGTCACCACAACTTCTCTCAAAAAACGTTAAACTGAATATATATATATATATATATATATATATATATATATATATATATATATATATATACACTATTATTCTCCCAGTTATATGGATGCGAAACGTGAACTTTTACTATAAGGGAGGAGAAATGATTCCATGTATTTGAGAATAAAGTTCTTAGGCAGAATTTTGCACCAAAAAGAGATGAACAGACAGGTGAATGAAGATGACTGTAGCTACATGGTCTTTATAGTAGACCATATATTTATAATAAAACAGTTAAGTCTCTTTAACTGCGATGGGCAGGGCATGTGACACGAATGGGGATTGAAATGGGGGCATGGAAACTTCTTGTAGGAAAACCAGAGGGAAAACGCCCAGTTGGTAGACCAAGAATCAGGTGGGAGAATAACATTAATCATGATTTTGAGGAAGTAGACTATGTGTACACAGGATGATTGGATAACATTAATTCAGGATAAGAATGTATGGAGAGCTTATGTCCGCGCGGCCATGAACCTACGAGTTCGATAGTACCTGTGAATAATAATAATAATAATAATAATAATAATAATAATAATAATAATAATAATAATAATAATAATAATAATAATAATAATAATAATAATAATAATAATAATAATAATAATAATAATAATCTTCTCTTCTTCTTCTTCTTCACTTCACGGGCTAGGCAAATTGCCTGTTCCGCCTCACAGTTGTTCTGTCCATCTTTTCACTGGCCTTCCTACATTCCTTAAACCTCTTGGCTTGTAGTTGAATGCTGCTCTTGGTAATCTTGATACATTCATTCTTTCCACGTGTGTAAACCATTTCTCCAGATATTCTCTGATTTTCTCATTCAATGGATATGTATTTAACTCTGTTCTTATATCTTCATTCCTTATCCGATCCAATCTTGTGCAGCCTTTGTTCTTCTAAGGAAGTTCATTCCTGGGCTTTGTATTCTACTTTGCAGTTTTTTGGTCATTACCCAAGTTTCGCTCCCATAAAGTAATGCAGGAACTGCCAATGTTTTATAAAACTTCAATCTAGTATCTCTTTTTGTTTTATTCTTTAATGTTTTATGTATAGTTCCGCATATCATTTGACATTTCGACAGTTTCATATGTATGTCTCTTTCAATTAAAATTTGTTACTTGTTCCAGAGGTTTGTTGCCTATTACGATTTTTGATCTTATATGATCGTTTCCCCAAAATGCCATTATTTTTAATTTTTCTTTCGATATTTTGAAATTATATTCTTGGCATAACTGATTTAATTGATGTAAAGAGTACTGCAAATTATTTTCATTTTCTTGAATAATAACCACATCGCCAGCATACATTAAAACGTTTAATATTTTAAAACGGTTCATTCTTATACCTATATTAACAATACTTTTCCAATTTTGGATTATGTCATGAATATATAGATTAAAAAGGGTAGGTGATAAACTACACCCTTGTCTTACACCTCTATTTATTAAAATAGCTTCGGTCTTTGATGTGCCTATATTTATTATAATTTGAGGCTTTACATACAAACTTTTTATCACATAAATTAATTTTGCCATGTATTTCCATTATTTTCCATAACTTATCTCTATCAACAGGATAAAATGCCTTCTCAAAATCAATAAACGCAACATGCGTCTGTAGGTTATGTTCTCTTCTTTTTTCAAATATTTGCTGTAATATGAATAAATTATCTGTTGCTGATCACCCCGTTGTAAAGCCATTTTGTTCTTCTTCAAGTATTGCTTCTGCGATTATTTTAAGTCTTTTATTCATAACCCTTGCATAGATTTTATAAATTGAATTAAGTAGACTAATTCCTCTATAGTTTTTACATTCTATTCTATCTCCTTTCTTAAATAACGATATGATTTCAGCTATATTCCAACTTTCTGGTATTCTGCAGTTTCTCCAACACTCATTAAACAAATGCAATATTCTCCAATGTAGAAATGTTCCACCATATTTAGGAAGCTCCATATTTATCTGATCAGGACCAGCTGCTTTTCTGTTTTTGGTTTCTTTTAAGGATTCTTGAAGTTCATCAAATGTAATCATATCAGTTTGAATTTCTCCTGTTTCATTATCTGGATACGATTCTTGTTTTTCTTCGTCTTCTTCTTTTTCTTCTTTACACCATACATTTTTACCATTGTTCTCAACGGTAAAGAAGGCGGAAGAGGAAACCTGCAAGCCAAGGGGTAGATGGGACTCAAAGCTTTGGTTAGCAACCCGTCTAGGAGAAGGAAACTCCGAAATAAATCCCCTATCCACTACGAAGGTGGTTGTGCGTCTGGGCTGGTAACCCGACCATGTAAAAAATTTCCAAACTCATCTCTCTCACAGTGTTCAGCCGGACGGATTTAATGGACGACGACTTAAGCAGAAAAAGAATAATATAATAATAATAATAATAATAATAATCAGAAATATAATATTAAATATATTATTTTAAATATATAACTTTTTTTACAGTGACACAATCTTCGGGAGAGGGTTTGTAACTCTCGAACACATTCATACTTTTTTGACCGGAAAGGGATATGGAGGAATTCCTTAGATGAGTAATCAGCTCAATGCAAGGGCCACCTCCGAGACAACATGAACATTTAAGTCAAGATAAACAAATCATTCATTCATTAGTACTAACTATAGTGAAATATGGTGCGGGTGATTGTGATGTCCAGATGATGTACAGATAGGTAGGTCGGGGCATGTTATTTCATTTTTAGGTTAAATGATTTTTGTAGGAAATCGATTACATAGTTTAAAGTGGTAATTTCGGTATAATGTTCAGGTTTGTATACAATATGCAATATTATTCAAAGAAGCAGAATGGACTTCGGGATTTGATAATAGAATATATTTTCCTAAACTCTGCACTGTGTTACAACGTACCCCACTCTGGGAAATGCTATTATGCGTCTGAGGCAACACTTTTTAATTTAAAATACTATAATCCATCCATCCATAGTAATTCTACCCGAAGGCAGGTCCTTCACTGCAATCATAGCATTTTCATGCTATGCTTGCAGCTTTACTAGGGAATTGTAGGTGTGGTAGCTCCCCGTTCCTTTCCACACCGGTGAAGGATGATGATGATGATGATGATGGCCATATGATTTCGGGGACCATTTGGGCCTTAAAGTTTTCCTGCCATTTGTCTTACAGGTGAGAGAAAACCCCAATAAAAACCTCACCCAAAAGAAGTGCCCCGACCGGGGATCGAACCCGGGCCCGCTGCGTGACAAGGCAGCACGCTACCTCGAGACTACAGCGGTGGACTATACTACAATAAACTAATCTAGATTTGAGTTAGGTGTTGTTTTATTGCAGGATTATAAATTATAAAGTCATTGTTACAAAATTAAGAAATTCTCTCACAACAAGAAACTTGCAAATTCTCTCATAACATTAATAAAAATTACACATTAAATTAAAATAAAACCTATGCCAATTATTATAATTAATAATTGTAGGAACTCCTATTTTTATTTGCTGTTTATGTTAATATCTAATCTTCAGTTTCTTGTTCCATATCAGAATTTCAATTAATGCACAAAAAAAAAAAGGATCATTGCGTATTTGACGTGAGCCTTAATTTTCACACTCTCTGCACTGCACCCATCCTTCTCCACTTGATGCTTTTTATAAGGCTTTAGACACACTAAGCTCGACAGTCATCTTCGGTCTCTGTGTCTCTGCGTATATTTCTTTTTATTTTGTTTGTATTGTTTATTGGAGAATATACTTTTTTTATCATTTCCCTGGATTTTTGTCTCTCTGCGCATTTGTTCTTCCCTAAGAGCTTCTTTTATAGGCATATTTGTTAAAACAGCTGCCTGGCGGGTTCTCCGACTATGCTTATTTTTCGTTTTCCTGCTTTTGGCAGATCGTTACAACTTCACCACTGGAAACGACATTGCTGCGCGCTGGTGTTCCAATTTCAAATTGAGATTCTGAAATTTCTCCAGCTTCAGGAAGTTCTAACGGACGATCAGTGACCAAAGAACATAGAACATCCTCATATCTAAAAATATTCCGGGAATTCTTTACAACATGTGACGCGAAAAAATTGTAAGCTCCAATCATACACCATGCGCATGCGCCAACAAACGCGAAGCGGTTTACGCTATGGGATCACATGATGCAGCCAACATATACACAATATTTAACGAACCTGAAAGCTAATCTAACGCAATTTAAGTACTCTAACCTGTGAAAGAATGCAAAACCCAAAAATAAATAATAAGTTTTGAAATTCTGAAGTTGGCCTATATGTGTATAGTTAATTAGTACATACTGTACATTGGCTGCACTGAACAGACTTTGTTGTTCTATAGAATATTTGTTAAAATGAATATGGCGGCTGCCACGTCTTCATATAGTTAAATATCATAGAAAAATATATTGAAATAATCGTTAAAAATGTAAAAACTTCTTTTAAATGGTGGGAAATAATTTGAAATATGAAACCCTAAGTATAAATGTTGGTAGGAGTTTGTGAAGAAATTAAAAAAAGTCGCGTCACAGGTTGTAAAGAATAGTCGATATTCCTATTGAACTCCCAAATAATAAAGCTCGAAAACCTGCCTGAATACTTGTTTCTGTATTCAGTAAGCCAGTTTGACAATCATATCATAGATTGCGATTTAATTCAGTCACAAGTAGCTTTATTATAGGCCCTAGAAATTTTTGAAGTGACCGAAAACAGAAATATCCAAAGGTTGGAGACGGTTTGGATGTGAAGAGGAAAATAATACAGGACAATTCCATTAGCTTTACAAAAGTCCATTAAGGAGTCATAGTTCAAAATATGAGAAACGCGGTTGTCCAGTAAAATTAAAACAGGAGAGGTTACGCAACACCGCACATTTTGAGAGAAATGCTACGTATAGACCAAAAAATCAGGGGCTGTCATCCACGCACTTGTTGAAACGGCCTATACATCATATTGGCCCATCGTGTATAAAATAACTTCATCATCATCTTCTTCTTAAAAGTACGGGCCCGTTCCGCTCCATGATGCACAATATGCTACAGGTCGTCCTTCCACCGTCGTTTTAGTCTTCCTACATTTCTTCGACCTTGAGGTTTATAATGAAGCATCTGTTTTGTTAATCTATTATTTGACATTCTTTGTACAACCATCCATAGTAATTCTGCCCGAGGGCAGGTCTTTCACTGCAATCATAGCATTTTCATGCTTTGCTTTACAGCTTTACTGGGGGAATTATAGGTGTGGTAGCTTCCCGTTGCTTTCCACACCGGTGAAGGATGATGATGATGATAATGATGGCTGGATGATTTTCGGGGGCCATTGGGCCCTAAGCTTCCTGACAGTTGCCTTACAGGTGAGGAAAAAACCCCAAAAAGAAAACCTCACCCAGGAGCCTGTCCCGACCGGGAATCGAACCCGGGCCCGCTGCGTGACAAGGCAGCATGCTACCTCGAGACCACAGCGGTGGACTCTTTGTACATGTTCAAACCAATTATATCTTTAAATGAGTTTCGTGGGAATAAGAACATAGGCGGTATAGAATAGGAATAGCGTTCACGCCGGAAACCAAGGTAACTTTAGTTCCTCTTTCGGCAGATGCCATTCCATACACTCGGTTTTCTCCATTCTGAGCAATTATTTTGCACGTCTTCTGTACAGTTCTTCTCCCCGTCTCATCGATATTGCAAATATCATTTCGGATGAAATTCTATTTTTGCAGAAAACCCTACAAGCTGTTAAAGGAACTGTCTATTTTGTGTCGATTAAAACTAGTGCTTCAGTTTGGAATTTCGGTTTAGTTTAGATTTGAGGAGTCTCCTGGTGATTAGTTTTAATTTATCAAGTACCATATGGTTCGAAAACGTCTTAACAAAATATGGTGACGTTGGACAAAGAAATTCTTAACTCTTGTTATGGTTAAAAATCGGAGTGTTGCTGTTTCGTGGTAACGACCGTGTGTTTTACGTGAATACGTGTACGAAAGTGGTGATTTTTCTTCGAGCATATTATATGTATGTGGCCGCCCCAGCTGCAGATATACTGGCGCCTTCGTTGATTCACTCGGACGCCTCCATTCTTTTATGTTCCCGGCACCGCTTCACTCTGTCATATGGTGTTTTATGGGTAACACTGGATTGCTTTTGAGAAACCTTTTCCGACCGTATATGATCTATATGTTTTGATTTGGCTTTTTGACGAGGATAGGCCGTCATTGCATTATTTATTTTAATGTTTCACTTTTACACCATATATATATATTCACTATAACTATTTCACACTAATGTTTTATATACGCAATCGAAAGATCTTGACGAGAGCTGACGATTGAAACTCAAACGAACGTCGCAACTTCTCCGAGTCAAAATTTTTACTAAACCAAAATTATGTGACGCAGCGAAACGACCCGAAATGGCGCCGCTTCTCTCTCCGCCATGCGCGATGCGTCACAGTCCACACTCATCGAAACGAATTCTTTTATCCTTTATATATCGAGTGTGTATAGATGATAGAAAGGTAGCTGCAACACCAAACTGTATCCCCCCGATTTTGTTATCAGTTTTCTGAATTACCTCCCACTATAGACGCACATTTAAATACGTATTCACGTAAAAAGAAGTGAGCTAACTGTATATCACAGAAGTTATCGTAATCATTGAAATTCTGGCAATTAATTGGCATTTTACCAGGCCTAAAACATGTATTTTTCTTAAAGAAACAGACTTATATGACTCGGAAGAGACAACATAAATTGGGATGGACAAAGTTAAATTTCGCTAATTCAGAGGTCAAATATCCAGTAATCTAAGTACACCTAGGTTTATTCAATTATTTTTTAAATTAATTTATATATGAAAAAAGTAGTAAATGGCTTTTGATCAATGACTGAATTTAATCCGATACAAAAGCGGTGACCGAAGATAAATCTTTATGCCACTAGCAGCAACCGCCATTCGACTGGCAACGAGAGTTCAATATGGAAACAATTATTTACCTTTATTACTTGTACATATATTCTAACAATGAGCTTTAAACTGACGGCAATGTCTATTAAACAGTAATATTTTGACTGCTTGTTATCGAATTATTTGTTTCTATTAAGGTTGACAGTTCTACTAATTGAAACATTACATCGAGAAAATTCCATACAGATCCACATTATTTTTATGTGTTCTTTGATCCTGGTGGACTAGTGGTTACAATACTTGTCTCTGTTTCCGAGATCCGCGGAATAAAGTCGTCCGGGTACATGTAATTTTTTATGATGTAAACATTCTGACTGTGGCTTCCTTCGGAAGGGAAGTATAGATGAGGGTCCCATATGGTAGATTTACGTCTCGTAAAAGAACATGATGCCTGAAATAAGGAGGTCTTTGAACAAACTTTGTCGACTCACTCACGTACAGATTTGAATTGCGACTGTAACGATCTCAGTTGTTTAAAGAAGTCTTTAAAATGAATTATTTATTTGGCAATTTTATAAAGATAACCCTTTGTATTTTAGAATAACTATATGCATATATTCACTAGACTTCAAGTAGTCCACGGTGGTCTAGTGGTTACTGTATGTTCCTTGCGTCTAGTCCCGAGGATCATGGGTTCCAACCCGACCGGAGTCGATGGATTTTTAGGATGGAAAAATACAAAATATACATCCTCTAGGAGGGACTTTAAGCCGTAGGTCCCGAGTCTGAAGATTTTCAGACTCGTAAAAGAACCGCAAGTCTGAATTAAAAAGCCTCTGTGCAAAATTAGGCATCCGAGTAATTCTTTAGTTGCCTACAAGATGTCTCATTGAGGCGATGTACTAACCATATGTCACTCGTTGACATCTGTAGGTAAATAAGTGTAATCAAATTAGCTTGGTTAAGAAAGTTCCTCTAGGGAGCACCCGTTTCCCCACGGGAGACGTATGGGGTATATACATACATACTATACTTTAAATGTTGCTTTGTTATGAATAACATCAATGAATATCTAACTCACACAAATAAGTATAATATTTTGCTAAGTGAGGACTCACTTAATTCATAAACACGAATGTGTTGTGAGTTTGTGGATCATTAATAAACTATGTTAGAAATCGTAAGGCCAGAAAGTGATAAAATATAATACAATTTGCTTCCAGATAGATTTTACTTTTAGTATTAGAAATACAAGTTTAAAATTTTGATTGTATTCTAATATTTCGCCTGATGATGCAACCTTGTAAACAATCCGCCAGCAATTCCAATATTCTATCTAATTCTTATTTCTCTCTTTCTCTCTCTCTTTGCCTTAGTTTATACTCTCCTTTTATAGGTTCTTTTACATGTCCGACGTCATCCGAGCCTTAACGGATATGACCGGTCGTGAGGAGATTTTTAAGCCTCTGGTTGACTGATATCAGCTCAATGCCAGGGATAACTTCGAGACAAAAAAAAAATTATTTTCAAATCAAAATACGAGTACAGGATGCAGCATAAGTCCGTTAACCGAAAATGCAAATATATTACTTTCTGTAGCTTACAACATCTATAAAAACAACTACCGAAATTGTTCTCTAGTTAGCAAATTACCTCAAACAGTAATGTTTGAGATTATATTCTGAAGGCCCCGCATTCAAACCCCAGTTTCAACCAGTCTGATATTTTTCCTTGCAACCATGTGCAGTGGTTAACTGACTTATGTCTCACCCTGTATTATATCAAACATTATATTTTATTTAAGGTAATAACTAAATACACAAACAAAACACAACATTTCCACTGGAATATCCAGCTTATAAAACTGGTTCTACATCAGTTAGGTTTACAAACTACTCTATTTGACCACACAATCATAAACACAAAAATCATAAGCAAATTTTTACTTTTTTATACATATGTTACTAAAGTTATGCAAACGTAAGTACTAGTATTTGAGTTACATATTAGATATAAAGATTATTGAGTTTAAGACACATTATTTTTTCTATAAGGCATATGAATCTGTACCCATCATCAAGCTTTGGGTGGCAATGGAGAAGTTTGGAATACCTAAATCTCTTATACATTTTATAAAAAGAATATATGATTGTAAAGCAAGTATTAAGGTTGGAAATAGAGTATTCTCAGAATTTGATATAAGAAAAGGATTAAGACAAGGATGCGGGAAGTCACCAACATTGTTCAAGATATATTTAGAAGATGTATTAATGAAATGGAATAAGTCATGTAGGGGAATGGGAATCAACATTAATGACCGTTTACTGCACAATTTACTATTCGCTGATGACCAGATTATAATACGACAAGATAAAGAAGATATAGAATATATGCTTAGAAAGTAGGTAGATGCATTTGAGGTAGGTGGACTGAAGATAGATTATATTAAAACAGAATATATGGTAATCGGAGCAAATTCAGAAGACCTATAAATAAATAATATGATAATTAAATGTGTTGAAGAATATACATATCTTAGATCTATTATAGATAAATCTGATACTTGAGAAAAATATATTGTTAACACCGTAAATTATGCAAGGAAGGCGATTAGATCCCTGAATGGTCTTTTATGGAATAGAAATTTGACCAGAAAAACAAAAAAGAGATTATGCAGACAATAATAGAAAGTATAGTTATCAGAAAGCTGGATAATAAATGAAAGGACGCAGAAAATAATCTTGGCGACAGAAATGGATGGATTACGGAGAAGTATGAGAATATCCAGGCTACAACATATTCGAAATATATATATATATATATATATAACACAAGAAATGGATGCACAAGAAACTGTTATCGAAAGGATAACAAAGAAAGCTTTAAAGTGGGATGGACATGAACAACGGGTGTAGGAAGACCAGTGGCCTAAACAGGTGTTAGATTGGATGGTACCAGGCAGAAGGAAGAGGGGGAGAAGTATAAGAACATGGTATGAGGGAATATATGTTGCCATGATGAAGAGGAGTATGGAAGAGGGACAATGGCAAGATAGGAATCTCTGGAAAGCAGGAATCAAGGGCGAACTGCTGTAAAGTGGAAAGCCTGTATTGTGTAGGTATTATTTCTTTCACCAAGCAAGTTCCTATTTAGCTAACTTTCTCAAATGCTAAGTCATCATGATTACCTTCACCAAACAAAATTAACTACAACCAAATTTACACTTACTTCAAGTTATATAATTGAATTACTACCAAATACTACGGTCACCAAGAATTAGAACAAACTTTGAAATTTAATATCTGTATGAATCAGACAGACAATCCATATGTTTGCGCTGGCATTGCCGTAGCGGGATAAACTCTTTATTAACCATCTTAGATAGTCTGACAGCAAGAACATTCAAATTGCGTGCCAATTCATGGCCTAATAGAATCTTCGTAATTGTCTGTCCTACTAAGGTCAGTCTGTCGTCAATTCAAATGTCCATGCTCCGGCGTATTCCAACAGCGCATGCTCCGGTGTATCTCTTTTGTCACAAATTGAACAGATTATCAGTGTCCTTCGAGCCAAAACGTTTTAGCTATACACAATACGGTCCATGCCCCGTAACAAAGGGCACCAGCCCAGGAGACATCTGTAGGCACTTTTATATCAGTCTGTTTACTTTATTAAGAAAAATCTGAAAGACGCGCTGGCCCTCCTCCATGTTATTCCATTCTGTTTGCCACTGTCTCAGAAGGACATTACAAAGTCCTTCTTTGAGCCGGCATTCACTCAGCAATCCGAGCTACGCTAGCTAGCTCCTCCGCCGCTTCAACTAATAAGCCTAATTTGCTCCTCTCATTCGGATTTGCAAATAAATGATCAAGATACCAAGGGTGACCAACAAATCTACAGTTGGAGTCTTATTAAAGGCCCCGACGAACTTTAACAGAATCTTCCTTTGCGCCAGTCTAAGATGTGTTCTAATCCGTATGTCTCTTGCTCTATGTGCCCAGATACTGGCCCCATAGTCCATGATGGAAGCCAAAACAGCATTATGATACTGCTGAACAACATGCATAGCAAATGAAATAGCCTATTTCCAAAGCTGACCAGCTTCATCATAACAACCTGTCCTCTATTTCTAATTTCCTCCACATGGACTCTAAAGTCAAATTGTTTATCCAAATGGATACCAAGGTGTTTAATCAGATCCTCATATCTCAGAACGCTTCATGTTTCCTTTCAAAAACTTTGCTATATGCGGATTTCTCAAAGACAATTTGCATCTTGGATTCTTGACACAAAGTTTTCAAGAAGATAAAAGCTCTTCGGCTTCTTTGTTCAATTTTTCGCCTCCCTCAATCAAAAGTACGAGATAATCAGCGTGTACCAGCGCCAAACTTATATTACAATCCCCATTCAATTTCTTTTAAAGCTCTTCAATCGCTATGTTCCAAAATTCGGGGCCTACAACAGAACCCTGTGGACACCCTTTTGAAATATTTTTAGAAATTTGAGACAGCACGAATATTTAAAACAGGACACACCATTTAGTCACTAATTATACTAAACAAGGCGAATATTATATGGATGAAGACTGAGATGGCCAGATGGTCTTTGGGGACTGTTTGGGCCTTAAGGTTTCCCGAAATTTGTCTTATGGGTGAGGGAATTCTCTGAAGAATCCTCACCCAGGAAAAGTCTCTCGGCCAGGGAATCGAACCCGGCCCGCTGCGTATGAGGCAACGACGTTACACCAAGACCACAGCGGTGGGCATTCTAATAACGAACTGTGTTTACACATATAATTCATTAATGTCACTTCCAGTGATCCAGACGGCTGACTGAGTGGGTTTCATTATGAAGAAATGGACACGGAGACGATCAATTGAAAAATTGTTTCTCACACGGAATCTATCAAAAATCGAGATTGAAGTGGAGTTTGTGTTTAGTGCCACACGAAAAGTCTTTTATTACCCGTTTAAGGAGTAAGCGCAGTTGTTGACGGAGGGCACTGCAGTCGTGTTTATGCAGGAATAGAACACGTGACACTGCTATCTATGAGTGCAGAGGGGAATGGGACGTGAGACGCTACACTGCCTTATGTGACGTCACGTGTAGCAATAAACAGAAGTTCGTAATTCTTCCGCCTGCAGAGATATTTTGAATGACTAATAACTTGTATTTATTCATAAAACATCAGCTATTATTGACTTTTTAATACATTTGAGAAATATGAAAAGTTGGCGGAAAACAGTCCAAGTTGTAAACTGTTCTGTGAGTTGCATTTTGCAAAACAGTAATCATCAGACTTCACAATATCACGGAAATAGACTTCCAGCTTAAACAGGAATATGGAATGAAGAAACAGTTACCATTATGATTGAAAACGTCCAGTCTAATTAAATTGAGAGTGAACTCATCGGCGCGGTGCGACGTAGCGAACATTACTTTTAATGAACCGATCATTTTAGCACAGCGTTACGAGGAGAAGTTACTGTGTACAGTGTTGTCTCGGTAATCGCGTCGTTAGCGAGCTCGGCTGCCCCAACTGGAATCCCAAGTTTGAATCCTGTCGGTTCCAGAGGGGTATTGGTGGTATGCCATACCGGCATTTTTCGGAATTTTCTCGGGTTTCTCCAGTTTTCAAAATTTCATAGCACTAACATATTCCATTCTTCGTTCTCTTCCTTTCATGACATTCAATTTCTCATTCATTTATATCATCCTTCACATCATTTCATGTTAGGAAAAGTAGTTTGATTGGCAACCCAAAGATGTTGAAAATATGTGATTGCGGGGATCTAGTGGAGTGGGTGGTGCCTTATAAATCCGAGATTGAGAAATAAAGAAAGACAGAAAGGGCCAACGGGAGGGTTGCAGTCCTCCCTCATGCCCAAGGACTGAACCCAAAAATGGCGGTATGGCTCATTGGAGTAGAACCTGATGTGTCAGATATGGTAGACGAGCTACAAACTACAGAACACATAGAGTAGATGCTATTTAACACTCCATGATACTGGATAAGCGCAATATATCTTTCAGGTAGCGAATCTCAGGGCAGTCTGGCCTCTCAGTCTGAAAAAATATTAACCAAAGAACTAAAGAACTATTGTAAACAATGGAATATAAACCTATATTCACCAACTTGCATAAAACTGAATATCTCTCATTGCAGATAGCGTGAAGATAATTTTGTAACACAGAAAAATGTAATCTACATCCAGTTTTCGGACATTTTTTAAATATACAATGGGTTAAAGCAAGGAGATGGACTATCTCCTCTACTATTCAATTTTGTACTAGAGCATGCCATAAAATCTTTAGAGTATGAAGAACTACAACTCAATGGTATTAATAAGCTCTTAGTTTATGCTGATGATGTAGTATTATTAGGCCATACCGAGGGTACACAAAGGGTCAACATGCACTCTCTATTGCGTAACACTAAAAAATTGGGACTGGAAATAAATGTCAACTTCACACATATAAGTGCATAAATTAGTGGAAATTGACTATTGGTGACAAATGAGGGAAATTTTGAAGAAGTGGCTAAATTAAAATACCTAGGAACAATAATTATAAATATGAATGAGACGCATAAACAAATTAAACATAGGCTCAATTCTGGAAATGCGTGCTATTATGCATTACAGGGATTCTTGTCGTCCCGACTTCTCTGAAAAAACATTTAACTGAAAATGTATGAAACTGTTATTCTCTCAGTTATATTATTTGGATGCGAAACATGGACTGTTACTTTAAGAGAGGAAAAAATATTACGATTATTTGAGAATAAAGTTCTTAGGAAAATATTTGCACACTAAAGAGAGATGAACATGCATGCGAATAGAGAAGACGACATAACAGTGAGCTACATGATCTTTATAGGAAATCAGATGTAATAAAACAGTTAAGTCTTGAAGACTACGACGGACAGAACATGTTGTAAGAATGGGGAATGAAAGAGGGGCACGCAAGCTTTTTATAAGAAAACCAGAAGGAGAGCACCTAGTAGGTAGATCAAGAATGAGGTGGGAGGCCCTAAAAGTCCGAGGTATAATGATAATTGCAGTTTTAATCACAGCAATAGAACTTCACAAGAAAGTTTTCATTATCAGAATAATAGAAAGTAGGTTAAATATAAATAAATAAATAAATAAATAAATAAATAAATAATAGTTTTAAAAAAAACTAAAACAACACGCTTTATTAGAAAACCGAACTAAAAAACGTAAAATAATATTAATTTCCAACACGCTTGGGATAAAATTAAAGTGGCCAACAAAAAAATCATCTCCAACACATATAGAATAAAACTAGAGTTATCAACAAAAAGAAAATAATTTTACCATCAAAGCGTGGAAGCTCTATATCAGTTAATAAATATGATAGACAGCAAATATTGGTAAAAGTAAATCTCTAAGAAGAAAATGTAAAAATCATAAACAAACCCCCGCTTTTGATGGTAAAAATATTTTTTTTTTGTTGATAACTGTAGTTTTGATTCCATATGGTTCGGAGAGTAGGTTTGTGTTGACCACTTTAATTTTATCCAAAGCGTGTGGAAATTAAAATTATTTTTAAATTTTTAGTTCGGTTTTCTAATAAAGCGGGTAGTTTTAATTTTTTTAAACTATTATTAATTTTTTATTTTCTAGTTTCAATATTTTACAGAATAAGATAAAAATGTAAATATCTTTAAATTCGATACTATTGTAGTATGAGCTAAAAGTATTAATCTTCTAAAAAATCCTCCCAGCCGGTTTCGAACCAGCGACCTACAGATTATTGAAATTATATACCACTGGAGTTCACCGCTCTACCAACTGAGCTCTTACGACGATCGACTAAAAAGTCGACAAGTCCGCAACCTAATATACCAGTTTTAATTTTTTTGATTTTCTGATGTTTCTGGCCAGGATTTTAGAAACAAAATATGACATTATTATATTGTCACGGGTCCTTTACAAGTATACAACTTTCAAGTCGATCCAATGTTTCTAAGTGGGTGATGAAAAAAATAGTGTTCAAAGATTCCGTTACATAGAGACAAATACACTTTTTTGATTTCCTGATGATTCTGGCCCGTCCATCCGCCATCCTCCATCCGTCCATCAGTCCATCCGTCCATCCGTCCATCCGTCCATCCGTCCATCCGTCCATCCGTCCATCCGTCCATCCGTCCATCCGTCCATCCGTCCATCCGTCCATCCGTCCATCCGTCCATCCGTCCATCCGTCCATCCGTCCATCCGTCCATCCGTCCATCCGTCCACCGTCCATCCGTCCATCGTCCGACGTCCATCCGTCCCATCCGTCCATCCGTCCTCCGTCCATCCGTCCATCCGTCCATCCGTCGATCCGTCGATCCACCGATCCTCCGTCCGTCCGTCCGTCCGTCCGTCCGTCATTTCGTCTATCTATCTATCTATCTATCTATCTATCTATCTATCTATCTATGTAACGGAATGTTTCAACGCCGATATTCACCCACTTAAAATCATCGGATCGACTTGAAACTTTGTATACTTGTAGAGGACCCGTGACAATACAATAATTTCATATTTATTTTCTAAAATCCTGGCCATAATCATCAGAAAATCAAAAAAAGTGTTTTTGTATCAATGTAACGGAATCTTTCAACGCGATTTTCACCCACTTAGAAACATTGGATCGACTTGAAACTTTGTATACGTGTAGAGAACCCGTGACAATACAATAATTTCATATTTTGTTTCTAAAATCCTGGCCAGAATCATCCGAAAATCAAAAAACTGAAAACTAGTATAATAGGTTGCGGACTTGTCGAGTTTTTAGTCAATGGTTGTAAGAGCTCAGTTGGTAGAGCAGTGAACTCTTAGTGGTATATAATTTCAGTAATCCATTCGTCGCTGGTTCAAATCCGGCTGGGAGGTTTTTTTTTATAGAAGAGTATTACTTTTAGATCATACTACAATAGTATCGAATTTAAAGATATTTACATTTTTATCTTATTCTGTAAAATATTAAAACTAAAAAATAAAAAATAAATAATAGTTTTAAAAAACTAAAAAACACGCTTTATTAGAAAACTAAAAAATTAAAAATAATTTTAATTTCCAATACGCTTGGGATAAAATAAAATGGTCAACAAAAAAATCATCCCCAACACATGTAGAATAAAACTAGAGTTATCAACAAAAGGAAAATAATTTTACCATCAAAAGCGTGGGGTGCTTTTTATGATTTTTACATTTTTTCTTAGAGAGCTTACTTTTACCAATATCTGTTTATTATCAAATATATTAATTGATATAGAGCACCCCACGCTTTTGATGGTAAAATTATTTTCTTTTTGTTGATAACTTTAGTTGTATTCTATATGTGTTGGGGATGATTTTTTTGTTGACCACTTTATTTTATCCCAAGCGTATTGGAAATTAAAATTATTTTTCATTTTTTAGTTTTCTAATAAAGCGTGTTCTTTTAGTTTTTTAAAACTATTATTTATTTCATTTTCTATTGATTCTGTCCAGGATTTTAGAAAAAAAAATGAAATTATTATATTGTCACGGGTCCTTTACAAGTATACAAAGTTTCAAGTCGATCCAAAGACGTTAAGTGGGTGAAAATCGCGTTGAACGATTCCGTTACATAGATAGATATATAGATAGATCCAGGTCAAGCTAATATAAAGCGTGTAAAATACTCTTACGTTAGTGTCTCTAAAGTAAATCGCATTTTGGTAAATTAATAATTCGAATGCTACGGTACCTAATCTGACATTTTATAGATCATATGATGCACAGTCATTAAGTTTTTTTTTTACATTGAAGTTTGCTTCTGTAGACCGCATGTTGCGCTGTACGTACAATGAAATTTTCAGGCTCTGAAAAAGCAAATCATCATAACTGCCGAATTTGGAGATCCCAAGAATACACGAGAGCCATTGATTATTAACGAAATTCACGCAAGCTGAATATTTTCTGAACCATGTCATATCACGAACTGTTCGGTCTGGTTTTCTTAATGACTAACACTGTCGATGGCATAATTTTACCTTGATATGCTTCGAACTTTGGTTAATGTCATAACTGAAAGATGATTCTGATGTTTATCTGTTGCAGGAAGATGGAGCACTGTCTGGCTATCACGGTCAGCTTTTCGACTGTCTTAATCAGATACTTCCAGAACTTTGATTAGAACGAAAAGGACCTCTTGACAAAGCAGTTACGAAATGACCTCTGTGATCCCTAGATTTAATCCCATGTGATTTATTCTCTATGAAGTTACATAAAGGACAGTGCTTTCTTCCCATCTCTACCATACGGCCTACGTGAACTTCAAACGATTGAAGAAGCCACTGTCACACCGACAAGTCTGGCAAAAGTTGGATTATCGATCGACGTTACTTACATTGATCCGGCGCCCATTTTGAGGCACTGCAGTGCAATGTTTAAAAAAATAAACCTTAATTCCACTGTATCATATGAATAATTAATCGTCAGGTTAGATAAGATAGTGGTTGAATTATAAATTTACCAAAGTGTGACGTCATTTAGGGACACGGTTTAATGGAAAACATGTAAGACTTCTTGTTGTGTTGAATATTTTAACAGTATTGCATTTTCATTTTGGTAGTCTAATTAAAAATATTATTTACTTGAAAGACGTGATTTGATGAGAGTTTGTATCGAAATTGATGCTGGTCTCTATCTCCATCGAGTCCTCAAATTCGTAATGAAAATATATATGAAATTATGTAGGTAGAATTTTAAATATATATTTTAAGGTTGTGTGAATGTGAGAAATAATTCGTATTTTTTTAGTGGCCAAATGGATTTTGGACGATCTGCGCCAGCTGGCAATGTGGGGTGGTTTGCTTTCTGTTGAAAGCGTCGGTTGCTAGGAAATTGAATTCTCACGCCGTGCCGCAGAGTTCTCTTCTTATAAAGGGTGACAAACTGCTCTTTGTTACGCCAACTTCCGGCGCGGTTCCTGCCATTTTAACGGCGGTCGAGATCAAAAAGTAAGAGAAGCTGCAAACTTCGATATTAAAGTTTCTCAAAGATACTTTGTAAATACAAATTGCTTACAAGTAAAAATGCTTAATTCCAATTGTGTCAAATTTTAAATAAATAACGATGATTTATACTCCTAAACCGATGTTTGTACTCTTTGCATTTCAATTAGATGTTTAACAGAAACAAAACTGTATATAAATCTTCTTCTTCTTCTTAATCATAATTTGTAGCATTTTCGTCCTGTTTATTTCCAAAATCACTCCGCGGAGAGTATATATTCTTATTAACAATTAACATTGTCTACGTGTTTACAACTAAAGTGTCGCTTCTGGTGGTCTAGAAAATACTTCAATCACATTTGATTTTGCAGTTCGCGTGTTTAAACTCGACGAGGACGATGAATGTTTAGGGAGTAAAATCTTGAGGATGTATACCTACTCATAAGGCAGACCTTCCTTATTGAAAATCTAAGGACAAATTTATTCTACGCAGAACTAACGCTTCGGACCAACTCTTAACAACACTTAGAAAGAAAAGAGAAGATACTCCAATATAATTCTATGGAGCAGGAGCAATGGTAGACCGAGAAAGAACAAGTGGAAACTTCGAATTGCGACACGTATTAACAAATTGGCAATTCCATAGGTTCCACCATCTTATCAGCAAAACTACATTGTATAACAAAAAAAATGTGACGCGATCATGTCGAGTTATCCACAAAGAGGACAAAATCGCTTAACGAATATGCAAAACACAAACCGTAAAACCGGATATTAATCTAAATGACCATTTGGCTGCAATGACAATAATTACATGAAAATCTTAAGGATGGCTTCATTCGGAAGAGAAGTAAATCGTGGATAACATATTGTAAAATTATGGCATGTAAATTTTCAGAATAACTTTGGTCGGAAGGTATGTAAAACTGTGGGTAATACAGAATTACGCCATGTAAAAAAATAAAGAGAGAGAGAGAGAGAGAGGAGAGAGAGAGAGAGAGGAGAGAGAGAGAGAACGGAGAGAGAGAGAGAGAGGAGAGAGAGGTAGGGAGGGGAGGAGGGTAGAGAGAGGGAGACAGGGAGGGGGAGAGGGAGAGGGAAGAGAGATATAGGGTGTGGGAGGGAGAGGGTAGGGAGGGGGGGAGGAGAGGAGAGATAGGGGGGTGGGGGGGGGGGAGGAGGGAGGAGGGGAGAGGAGAGAGGGGAGGGGGGTATAGAGGGGAGGAGGAGGGGAGAGAGGGAGAGGGGAGAGAGAGGAGGAGGGAGTGAGAGGGCGGGAGAATGTGTGGAGAGAGGGGGGGAAGGGGAATGAGAGTTAGAAGGGTGAGACAGAGGAGAGAGAGAGAGGGAGTGAGACAGAGAGAGAGAGGGAGGGAGTGAGAGAGAGGGAGAGAGAGTGGGAGAGGGAGGGTAAATCATATAGGGAGGGAAGGGAGAGAGATTGTAGGAGAGGGGGAGGAGGAGCGAGAGGGAAAGGATGGAGATAGATAGAGGGCACAGAGTACCAGAGAAGAAAGTGGACGAGTTGCGCGTACATGCCACAGGCGGCGCTAGTGTAATACAACTAACGACACCTAAATTTTTTCGGTTCTTTTTTTGGTACTAATATGAAATTCAGCACCACCTGGTGGTAAAGTTATGAATTATAATTATATAACGCCATCTGGTGAATAATTATGGAATTTAACTTTTATAGGAATAAATAACGTATTAATTAATCTTAAATTGTGGAATTATGTATACCCAGTCTCTCAGACCTACAGATTTTCTTTAATTTTAACAGAAAGGAAGAATGGAAATAAATAAAACATGTTAATTTATTTTCGTTTATTAAAATTTTAAAACGTGCATTATGAGCTCTTTTAATAAATATGTACAATTGAACCTACCCCCTTATTCTCACATACACATTTTATACAATATTTATTAAATAACCTTAGCCATGTCGTACATCTGTCCATTATTAAAGTTACATTTTTAAAATGTTTATTAGAAATGGCTGTACACTAACATCACTCTTCCTAACCTAACAAATCTTAGAATATTATCACTTCTAGTAGGTTTATCTTTGAAAATAGATTCACATTAAAAATGTAAACAAGCTTGAATTTACTTACAAATTAGAGTAAAATAAAATCTAAGTAATGATTTTAACTTTCGATAATTTACAGTACCGTCTACATAGAACGAAAGGATAGCAGTTAAAAATTAAAATTTACAAAATGGCTAACTTCCCATAATCCCGAGTGAACACCGTTAAACACGCCGTGAACCATAGAGAAACTCTGTGGCCGTGAACGACGCCGTGTGCCTCGCATTTGTTTTATTTAGTTACATATTCTGTTACTACGAAACAGCGCTACCATTGTAGTTTGCTCATTGTAGTTCAACGTAAACGACCGAAATTTTTTAGATGTCACTGTACTCAGTTTCCCCTCTATTCGAAGTTTCTCTATGGATAGAGGGAGGGAGACAGAGAAAGAGAGGTAGATGGGGAGAGAGAGAGTGAGGGAGAGAGAAAAGGAGAGTTTAGTTGATTTTCTCATCCTGGAGTTGCTCCTTATTGTAGCTTCTTATTTACCTCGAGATTCTGGGTTGGAACCGGTTTTATACTGGCTGAAATTCCACGAGAACATTTATTTCACTCAAATTAGCACATGTACCATACGTCTCTCATTGATGCCTTAAACTATTTTAATACGGCGTGGTGGTGAGGGATACAGAAAAAAAAGGATCAGCATGAACTTTGGTATGTAGAATAAGATGTTAAATTGGTTATGCAATATAGAGTTGATAACACCTTTTTATATATCACTTCTATCTCAAATTCGTATTCAATTTTCAGGTATTTTTCTTATTTTAGGCCTATTCAGAGAAAAGAACACCCTCCCCCCCCACACACACACACACACATATATAGTCCACCGCTGTGGTTTCGAGGTAGCGTGCTGCATTGTCACGCAGCAGCGGGTCCGGGTTCGATTCCGGGTCGGGACAGGCTCCTGGGTAAGGGTTTTTTCGGGAGTTTCCTCACCTGTAAGACAAATGTCAGGAAAACTTTAAGGCCCAAACGGTCCCCGAAAATCATTCGGCCATCATTATCATCCTTATCATTATTATCATCATCATCATCATCATCCTTCACCGGTATGGAAAGCAACGAGAAGCTACCACACCTATAATTCCCTAGTAAAGCTGCAAAGCATAGGATGAAAATGCTACGATTACAGTGAAAATACGTATAGAGGGGTATCATATAAGCAATTTGAGATAATGAACTAATGGTCTACGATAGAAATATCCAAATTGTAAAATGGTTTGCACGCAACTGAATATTTGAAATTAGAATGGAAGGTAATATGGTACAAAAACTGTAACTGGCAACATGCATGCGCCTTTAGCTCAATGGTTATAGCAATCTTACTACCGACGCAAATGTAAGATTGATGCATTATGTTCGAAACTACGTACAATATGTGTACACTTTTTTCCCCCCTTTCTACTTCTTTTATTATGTACGTACCGTAAATCAATTACGTACGTAGATTTACTTTTGGTTTAATTGTTTATTCATTATTTTACAGAATACGGTATTGGAATGTCAAGACAGTTACAATTGTTTGAAAGGTTGTAATAATAATGCACATACTGTTGAGTACAATAGGTTTCGCAAATAAAATGTGCAATTGTTCTGTACAGTACTTATGTACGTAGATAAATGATAGTGCAGCGATCTCAAGAGTAATATAATGAAGAGGTACTGTGTATGTACACATGGCATACACAATGTTATTGGGAAATGAGAAACAATACATTTGAGTAAACTAGAAAAAAAGTAAAGCACCTGCAGACTAATTAGAGAAATTGTTCAAATTGGCAACCTCCATTCTCACAACACAGACGATATCAGCGATGTCACACAACATGCTGCGATTATGCGTGCAACTAACAGTTCATCTGTATCAACTGGGGTCGCACACACAAGTTTTTTCAGGTATCCGCACAAAAATAGTCAAGTGGACTGAGATCTGGAAAGCGAGGTTGCCACACTACAGTTGGACTACCTCTTCCTATCCAACGGCCAGGATACACTTCATCCAAATGATTTCACAGAAATGGGGAGGAGTTCCATTGTGTTGAAACCACATGTTAAGCCTGATGTGAAGAGGAACGTCTTCTGGCAATCTAGGTAGGACGTGCTCTAAAAAGTGTACAAATTACACCATTTTATCTCTGGGGAAGAAAGTAGGGGCCAATGATATGATCAGAAATTACGCCTTCCCATACATTCACCAAATATTTCTGCTGGTGACCTCTCTCGAAGATGGCATGAGGATTTTCATTATTCCACGCATGACTCTTTGAGTTCAGAACCAGCCCATCCTTATTAAGTATTACCTCATCAGTGAATAACACTGAGAACAATAAGAACGGTGGCTGCAGTAAAGCCCAATTATAAAATTGTACCCATTGAGCGAAGTCCACTAACTATAAGGCTTGTACTTTTTGCAGATGAAAGGGATAGAGCTGGTCTTCGTTCAGGACTTCCCATATGCTTTGATGGTTTGTTCCTATTACACGTGCGATAGCACGAGTACTAGTAGAAGGTTCCTCTTTCAACCTATGAAGAACATTTTCTTCAAAATCTGCAGTGCGACGCGTACATCTTGCACCGGCGTCTACTCTGTTTATCTTCAACGTCCCATGCTCCCGCAAACGCCTATCAACAGACTCGAAGGTTGTTTGGTGAGGATGGCGTCTATTCGGTTACCGCTCCACGTACACGGCAGCAGCTCTTCCACATTACCTTGTGCTGCACCGTAAATCAGATGCATATCGGCAAGTTCAGCATAACTGTAAAGATGTTCCATGATGCCCTCGAATCTTTAAATCCATCACTTTAACCATTAAGCCACACGTTAACTACACAGATCCTGCGTGTTTCACTTTGAGCTGAGGCTCTCATTGCATTGTACCGATTGTACTGTAACAAATGCAGTGGCGCGCAATCATCTGCTAAGTTTGACAATTTAAGGAATTTGATAATCGAATATTTCATAAATGTTGTTGATGAATTATTAGCAATCAGAAACTCGGAATTAATTCTAGATCTGAAGATATTCTTGTATTATTTTCTCTCCTACTTTCTCTCCTATTGATTTATCTATATCAAATGTCTATTATTTTGATTCCCTATAACTCGCCCATTTTTTTCCTCGTAGACCATTGGTTCCCTATCTCAAATTACTTGTATAATATCCCTCTGTAAGGAGTTAAATTTGTGCAATATAATTAATTTGCAATCTGTATATATGTTCCTCATACGATATTTATACTGCTGCAATATTGTGTGTACTTTTGAAAGTTTTCTTTCAAACAATTTATTGTAACTTATTTATTGAATCTCCAAATTAAAAAAAATAATTAAGAATAGCCATCTATCCATCCATCCATCCATCCAATGACTGATTGGCTGAAATTCGAGCTTTGACCTCCCTTAACTTGTGCCTCGAATCGTTTCTATTTTGCGCGGCAAGCCTCCAGTCGCGACACTTAAGTAGGTTTGCAGCATCTTTCTTAATGCGATCCTCCCATCGTTTTTTTCGGTCTTCCAACTAGTCAGCTGGTGCTCAGTCTGTTGAGAGCCTCTGTACATGGTCAGCCCATTCCAAATTCTTTAATTTAATAAAAGTGACAAGATCAGGTTAATTGTATTTGTTTTAATTTAATAAAAGTGACAAGATCAGGTAGATTGTATTTGTCGTACAATTCTTTGTTGTATCGTATTCTCCACTGACCATTAGTATTTATAAGTCCAAATATTTTCCTGAGTACTTTTTTTTTCAAAATTATTTAGGGCTACCTCTGTTCTTTTAGTGAAGCTCCATGCCTCACTACCATTCGTCAAAACTGCTCTTATTAAAACTTTTTATAGCCTTGTTTTAGTAGACGAGTGTATGTTATTACTCTTAATTATTTTATGAAGTGAGTAATCAGCTATGTTGGCCGGTTTCAGTCTTCTTTGTACGGTAAGACCGTCTATAATGGACCACTGATTAAATTGAACCGATAGCGCACAAAAGTAAGCTAACTGTAATTTGATGCACTGTATTGATGTGAAACCGAACATTGTATTCCCACTGTTACGAGGAAGAAGTTATACAGTGTTACAATAGTGTGACTTGGTTTTAGATATGTGTTTAATTTCGACAGTTACTGCATCCAATTTTTGAGATCTACTTCTAGAACAATAAGTGGAAAACTTTCAATGTGAGTTAGGTGTCATTATACATCCATAAATACAGTTTAATAATGATAACAATAAGGTGTTCGTGTGATTAGTTCACAAGGTGTTCTTCAAGGAAAGTAAAATTACATATTGTTTTATATTGCACCGGTGCGGTGGTTTGGTCCTATATTGGACCACTTACTAGTAATGGTCCAATTTAAGAATATGAAATATAAATTCTATTCTATTATTTTTCGGGGAATTAAATTATTCCAATCAATATTCTGTTATGATAATGAATTCCACATTTATTGCCTGAATTAATTTTGACGATTCTTCTTAGAGGAGTCGAGTAGACGTAAATATGGTGCCTGGGAGGACGAAATACGGGAACAACATCCATACAAATAATATTGATGTCATTATCTTGACAAGGGAAACGAATAATAATTCTCTCTCTTCCAGTGCACACCACACATCGCCTACAGCCTTTTGATATGGCATTCTTTAAGCATCTTCTGTTTACTCCAACAGAGCTTGTGATGTTTTGATGCGCGAACATCCAATTAAGTCTATTACTCAATTTATAATTAATAAATGAATAATTTACTAGAAAATTCCTACAGACAAGTGCAACACTGGCCAATGCAGTAAATAGTTTGCCAAGAACTGATATTTGGCCAGTTAACAGAAATATATTTGAAGGTAGCGACTTTGGTACAGCACATCTGGAGGATGCTGACCAAGACAACGCTTTTGATGAAAATGAGAGAAGAATATAATCTCTTCTGCAATGGCTCTAAACCTCAACTCTTGATCCACCACCAAAAACAACAGTTCCACCAAAATGAGTGCGCTACTACTTCCGCAGGAGCAGACCTATAGTTTGAATTATGAAATACTCATCAGAACTTATCAAGATAGGATGATTACACTACCTAAAACTATGTTAAAATGCAAACTATATCACCAATATCTAAAATAACTTAAAGCAGAAAAAGGAAGACTGCTGATTCAACAGTTTGGACCTCCTCACCTTACAGAAATGATCTAGACAAGGCCACAAAAACAGGTTTGTCAATTCAGGGAATATGAAAGAATTGTCAAGGTACCTGGTTTTGCAATCAATGCCGAATGCATGATATGAGAGACATGATTCAATGTGTGAAGTGTAAGGAAAGGGCGCACCAAGATTGTGCAAAAGTGGGCGCTAAGAAAAAGGAGTAAAATTGTAATGGCTCTAATTAATATTCTATAGGTTATTCATATTTTCTCCTGTTGTTTATACTCTGGACCAATTTAGGAAGCTTATGGTGCAATATAGGAAAAGTATTCCTAAATTGAACCAATGTAGACTTTTCAAAAAATGTAATATGTGTTATTATTTACAGAATAAATTAAAAATGGTGTGCATGAATCAATATCTAATGAGTGCGCTGTTAAGAAAAACTCGTTTTTTAATTTATTTTCTCTCACATTTATTATCTATGATGTAATGTTCTTAGAGGGTCCAATATAGACGGTCTGCCCCCACTTCAATGTGTTGGTCGTTATTATCTGTAATACATGAGCAAACATAGTTTTTTTTCACAATATTAGAACCTAATTCTTTTATGTTATTAGATTGCTGTTCTGTCTTTGGTTAACACTTGTCTGTATTATAACTTGTGTTTTCTGTATGTTGATTTCTAGGCCTATATTTTTCTGTGGCTACTTTAAATTCTGTATACAATTCTTGAATGGCTTTGTCACTTCTGCTTAAGAGACATAATATGTCATCCGCATACCCTATTATCTGTGTAGTGTGATATTCTAGGGTCCCTTTAGTGTTCACTGATAGTTTTCTAATTCAAGAATCAAATTAAACAAGCTTGTGGCCAGCCCATCACCGTGATTGTGTCCTTGCTCGATATTAAAAGGTTCTGTAAGTTGTGCCTGTATCTTAACTTGAGCCTTGTGTCAATCATGGTACCCTTAACCAATCTTATTAACTTTGTTATGTGGGTGAGTAACCGCACACTACATCTGTCGGTGCACCGAATGTTAACTAGCGTTGTTTCCTCTGTAGTGGACTGAGTGCACCGAATCCATAGGTGCTGGGAGTGATCAAAAGAATGTACCACGTGGCGATACAATAACAACACGTTTGTAGTTTGAAATATAAACAATACTTTATTGAGATGAATACTTAGCTTCACTTGATTGTGCTGAGGTCTCGTTGTGTAGACCGTAGTTGATGTTTGTGTGTCCCGCTTTGTGAGCGAGACGTGATGTGATGTGGTCCGACTAGAGACCGACGTGAAAAGTGATGTGGTCACTTGGTGACCATAGCTATTATGATGTGGTCAGCTTGACGACCGAAACGATAGTGGTGTGGTCAGCTTGGTGACCGAAGTGATTGTGATGTGGTCGGCTTGGCGACCGAACTGATAGTGTAGTGATGTGGTCAGCTTGGCGACCGAAGTGATTGTGATAGAGTGTGAGCGTCCACGATAGGATCGCGTGACTACAGCGTTGTAACATGTAGACAAAGATTGCTGTAGCATACATAGATGCCAGACTTAACACATCAAGGAGTGTAGTCGAAACACTCCGAGAATAAACCAAGGAGGCTAGAATCAACCAAAATGAAATGAAACATAAACTGCCCCCATGAACTACTTGTTCAACACAAAAATGAAGCTTTACAATATAAATACATATTTACAAAAATAATAATAAAAATACAAATAAATCTTCATGCTTCTTGCCTTACAAAATTTTAAAATCCGAAAGGGAAGCAAACAAATAAACAAACAAAAAAAAAATACAATACACTTAATTTATGACTTGAAAAACAAATGAATAATAATTACATGTGAGGAAATGGACACAATTTTGACACAGTCCTGCGAAAGGTACCGTGATTGGTTCTGACAGGTGCTACTCGGCACTACCAGGATGGAGTTGAGAAATGATCCCTGTTTTCCATATGAGTGGAGGGAGATTGTCCTCCTTCATTAATACTAAGTCACCAATGGAAGGTGTCCACTGACTTGGTGAGTTCCATTTCCTTTTAGGCTGTAAGGAACAAAGATAATCCTTAGACCAGCCTTTCCAAAAGATCTGATAGAGATCTTGTAAGATTTTCCATCTAGCAGGAAGGGAGTTGATGGAAGAGAAATTGTATTGAGTAGGAACGTTGAGGAGGTGTCTGCCAACCAGGAAGTGTCCAGGTGAAAGATAGGACAAGTCATCAGGACTGTCTGACATAGAGCACAGAGGCCTTGAATTTAGTATGCCTTCTATTCTTATTAGAAAGATATTTAGCTCCTCATAATTCAGAGAGTGCCTTCCTAATGTCCTTTTCAAAAGTTCCTTACAGGACTTTATCCCAGCCTCAGATATTCCATTGAAATAAGGACTGTGAGGAGGAATAAAGTTCCATTTGAAGCCTAAATTTGAAAAGTGTTCCTGAAACAAGCCTTGATTGTGTTTTAAAAAACTTACAATTTCATTTTTTGCACCAACGAAGTTGGTACCATTGTCACTCCAAACGGAGTGAGGCAGACCACGTCTAGCCACAAATCTGTTGAATGCAGAGAAGAAATCATGAGTAGTTAAACTTTTAACAACCTCCAAATGGATGGCCCGAGTGACAAGACATACAAATAATGCTATGTAGGCTTTAAATTTGATTTTACTGCGTGGATTTTCTCCCTTTATTATAATTGGACCACCATAGTCCATTCCTACACAAGTGAATGGTAGTTGGGGTTCAACTCTGTCTGATGGTAGTTGACCCATAATTGGATTGAATGACATTGGATTGGTTTTGAAACAGTTGTGACACTTGTGTACGATTCCACGAACAGTGGATCTTCCTCTGAGGATCCAAAATCTGGACCTCAATGAAAACAAGACTGCTTGAATGCCAGCGTGACACAACCTTTCATGCTCATGTTTGATGATTAGTTTTGTAACAAAACTGTTAGGAGGTAAAATTACTGGGTGTTTTTCATTGAATTCTAAACTTGAATGTTAAAGTCGTCCTCCTACTCTCAAGAGGCCGTTATTATCTATAACCGGGCTCAGAGATTTAATTTGCTGGATGAAGCTACAATATCATTGGATTTTAAATCCGACAACTCCTTGCAAAATGCTGTTGCTTGTAACATGGAGATAATCTTTAACTCACTATTGTTTATTTCATTAACGGTTAATGGACCATCATAACGATTGTTTTTGGATGAGTGAGAGTTATGAATGAAACGCAAAACATACGCGAAAACTCTTCTCAACTTGGGAAAGGAAGAAAATCTTTACAAATCCTTGATCTCGACACTAACTGCAAGTGACCTGACTGAAGGTCTGGATTCTGTATTTGCATCATTAGGAATTTCATTTGAAATGAAATTAGGATAATTGATATCTGGTTCATTTAACCATGGAGGACCATTCCACCAAATTGGTAGAAAAAATAATTGAGTGGGACAAATCCCACGAGACAAAATGTCTGCTGGATTGCAGTGTGTGGAGACATGTCTCCAATCTTCTATTTCTGAGAGTGACTGAATCTCTGACACACGATTGGCCACAAACGTCTTCCAGGACGTAGGTGATTTTTGGAGCCAGCACAGCACAATGGTACTGTCTGTCCAATAATATGTTTTGAATGGAATACCTAACTTAAGTGATTCAACAGCCTTCTTCATTAGGCGAGACAATAATAGTGCAGCACACAGTTCTAATCTAGCAATTGTTTGTTGTTTGATGGGAGCAACCCTAGATTTAGAGGTTAACAATACAACAGATGTTTGATTGTCATGATTAATTGACTTGACGTAAATGCAGGCACCGTATGCCATTTCTGACGCATCAGAAAACCCATGAATTTCAATGGATTTAACACTTTCAAATGGAATAACTTTCCGAGGAATCTTGACTTGATTTAACACATGTAAGTTGTTATATAACTCCATCCAATTTTTATACATAGTGGAACTAGGATCGATAGCATCATCCCATCCTAAATTAGACTGCCATAGACTTTGAAGAAAAATCTTGCACCTTACAATGACACAACCTAGCAACCCTAATGGGTCAAATATTGACGCGATTATAGCCAAAATACTTCGCTTAGTGACGTTAGTTGTACATTGTTTCAGATTAATTTGAATTTGAAATTCATCCGTAAAAGGATGCCATGCAATACCTAAAGTTTTAACAGCTGATTCTTTAGTGAGAGCACGTGGTGAGGAACATTCTAAGTCTTCAATAGGAATACTTTCTAAAGCAATTGGGAAATTGGAACACCATTTCCGGAGGTGAAAATGAGCACCTTCCAGTATTTCAGACATTTGACCTTGGAGTTCCTTGGCGTCTTCAATAGTTGAAGCACCAAACAAACAATCGTCTACATAGAAACATGATTTAATGATTTTCTGCGGCTTGAGGATTAGAATCTTTATTGGTTTCACCCAATTCTAAAAGACACCTAGTTGCTAAGAAGCTAGCAGAACTCGTGCCGTAAGTAAAGTGGTACGGCGATAATCTCTGATACTCCCATCAGGGTAATTACGCCACACAATACGCTGAAGATCCTGATCATCAGGATGAACCTTGACGCACCTATATATCTTAGCCACATCAGCTGTTAATGCAATGAAAAAAGTCCTAAATCTTAAAACAATTGATAGTAAATCTTGTTGTACAGTTGGACCAACCATCAATATTGAATTTAAAGAATTGCCATTTGATGATTCACAACTACCATCAAACACTACTCTCAATTTCGTGGTTGTGCTTGATTCCTTTAATACAGAATGATGAGGTAAATAATAACTCCTTGGATTAACATTTTCTGAAGAGACCTAGCTCCATATGACCTAATGACTCATATTCCTTCATGAAATCAATATATTCTTTCTTAAGAACACTGGACTTAGCGAATCTACCTTCTGTGTGTTTCAAACGCCTAGTTGCATTGTTACGTGAGTTGCCTAACCTTGAATTTTCATCCTTGAGTGGTAAGCGAACTACAAATTTACCTGTGTTATCTCTGCTGACATTATTGACAAAATGATTTTCACATGACTGTTCTTCTTTGGTGAAGACTTGTTCTGAAACTTCCTCTAATTGCCAAAACATTTGTAATTGATCTTCAATTGAATTGATCTCAGTGAAATTCCCACTTCGAGGTTTCATGATATTAGCTATACAAGCTTGAGGAAAGGGACCTGATAAGACATAACCAAACCTACTGTCGACTAACGTAGGATAACCTTTCCTTATCAGTCGTTTAGAGGAGACTACATGGTGATAAACATCAGCTCCTAATAATAATTGAATTGGTGATGGTTGATTGAATTTATCGTCACTTAACTTGATATTCTGAGGAATATTCCAATCATTAACCTCAATGCGTTGTGCAGGTAAATGTGTTGTAATGACTGGAACAACAGCACAACTTAGATTTATAACAAAATCTGACATATGTGAATGCATTTGTAAATTACATGTGGAGCTCACAGGAGATACAGTGGAGTTCCCTATACCTACTAATGGTAATCTGCAGTGATTGGTTTTGTGACCAAGTTGTTTAACTAAATCGCTCGTGGCGAAAGACAATTGTGAAGCACTGTCCAACAATGCTCTTACCTTAACAATGCTGCCATCTGCGGCCTTGTATGCCTACACAACAAGTGCTAAGTAATACGTTGGACCCTAAGCCCGAAACTATTTTTAGAGCTGTTTGAGATATGATATTTGAAGGTTCCTCTATGACCTTGTCAGGAATAGATACATTCTTACACAACAATCTGTTGTGTCTACGTTTGCAATGGGAACATGGCTGCCATTTACATTTATTAGTGTGATGTGAATTAATTAAACAAAGGTGACACAGTTTGGTTCTTGTCATAAAATCCCATCTACTGCTAACATCAAGATCTTTAAATTTATGACAAGAATATATTTTATGACCCTTCATACCACAATATGTGCATGTATGCCTATCATTGTTGTTGGCGATATGAAATGATCTAAGCTTATGTTTAGAATTATGAATAAGTGTTTGCGCAGACTCATTAACCTTCCTGGAATCAGATAATTCGAGGGTTTGAGATTTCCTTTCTAAAAACTGTAATAAATCATCTAGATTGGGTAATTCATTACTGCTAAATCTTGCTTCGAATTCACTTCTATGATTCCCCTTGATTTTGTGTAACACTAATTCTTGGAGCAATAAATCCTGAATACTGACTTGAGACTCAAGGTTCTCAATAGCTCCTAAGTTAGATTTGACTTGATTGATTAGTGTCCTGTAGTCAGAAAATGAACCTGAACTACAGTTTTTTAGGTTTAAGAGGTTTTTCAAATGCTGACCTATGATGAGTCTTTTATTGTGATATCGATTTTCGATGAGTGCCCAAGCAATTGTGAAATTCTCCTCACAAATTGATAGGTTATCTAATAACCCCTTGGGTTCACCTTGTAAGGATGATAGTAAATAATGTAATCTTTGGATATTATCTAAATCTTGATTGTTAATAACTAAACTAACAAATGTGTTTCTGAATGATAAATACTTTTGTAATGTCCCCGTTAAATGTGGGTAATTCAATGGGTGGCAATTTGAAATTGTTTAAATGTGAGGATGACTTCCCTGAAATGTTATCTTGGACTCCCTCGGGAATAGGTGTATGAAAAGATTCAACCAAGATCCTGAATTTTACCTGATATATTATCGAACCTGGCTTCGAAATCTTCATGTTCTTGGACATGAGTTTCTGAATCTGTGGAATCTACCCCTAATTCCAAATACCTTTTCACAGTATTGAATTCCTCCCATATGGTAGGCAATCTGTTTTGTTTTTGCAGCAGAATATTTTTAGAAATACCCCTCACTAGATAAATAATTTCCTAAATTAATTAATGATCGCTTCAAAATGTCTCTAAATTTAATTGCTTTGATTTCTGATTTGAACGCCATCTTTGTGGAAACACGTGGTTAACAGGCCGAAAAATGTTTGATAAACGCAATCAAGTAGGATATATTAATAAATATTATAATTTGAATGGAAATTATCACTAATCTAAACACTATGTCAGATAGGACTGGAAAGTAAATGAAAAATCTTACTTGATACGCTGAAAATGTTGAAACAGCTTGTTTCACGTACTTAAGCAGCGGCCATCTTGAATATGACGATGTTTTCGTCTCCGACTGGAATCGATGATTGCCGAAGTAACTCGTTCAGAATTTGCCTCTAAAACACTGAGTATTTACGATAAATATGGTGAATGTTTGTTTCACTTCACAATTATACGTGTGTGTGAATGTATTAATGAAGCTAATGTATTTATGTTGTGAATGGATTTCTTGTAGATGTTGAGTCGTGTTGCGTTGTGATGACCACGTGGTTTTAGATCACGTATAAACTTTGACTAAAGTTAAAATGTATCCGGCCCGGTGAGGACCAAAAAATGTTATGTGGGTGAATAAACGCACACTACATCTGTCGGTGCACCGAATAGTAATTAGCGTTGTTTCCTCTGTAGTGGACTGAGTGCACCGAATCCATAGGTGCTGGGTGGGAGTGATCAAAAGAGAATGTACCACGTGGCGATACAATAACAACACGTTTGTAGTTTGAAATATAAACAATACTTTATTGAGATGAATACTTAGCTTCACTTGTTTGTGCTGAAGTCTCGTTGTGTAGACCGTAGTTGATGTTTGTGTGTCCCGCTTTGTGAGCGAGACGTGATGTGATGTGGTCCGACTAGAGACCGACGTGAAAAGTGATTGTGGTCAGCTTGGTGACCGTAGCGATTATGATGTAGTCAGCTTGACGACCGAAACGATAGTGGTGTGGTCAGCTTGACGACCGAAACGATAGTGATGTGGTCAGCTTGGCGACCGAAGTGTTTGTGTAGTGATGTGGTCAGCTTGGCGACCGAAGTGATTGAGATAGAGTGTGAGCGTCCACGATAGGATCGCGTGACTACAGCGTTGCAACATGTAGACAAAGATTGCTGTAGCATTACATAGATGCCAGACTTAACACATCAAGGAGTGTAGTCGAAACACTCCGAGAATAAACCAAGGAGGCTAGAATCAACCAAAATGAAATTAAACAAACTTTTTGGGGATGCTAAATTAATTTATGATTTCGTAAATTTTGTCTCGTTGTATAACTATCATACGCCTATTTAAAATCTGTATAAATTTGAAACACGCTGATGTTAAACTCCCAACATTTCTGAAGCATAATTTTGACTGCGTACAATTGGTCAATTGTGGATCGTCCTCTTCTAAATCCTCCCTGGTATTCGCCTAATAAATTATCTACGTATGGCTCTATTCTTAATCGTAAGATATTTGCGAGAATTTTATATGCTGTGCACAGTAGGGCTATTACTCTATAGTTATTACAGTCCAGATTGTCTCCCTTTTTGTATATTGGGCTGAAAATATTATTCCTCCAGTCGTTGGGTATCCGTTCTTTTTGCAGATGAGTGTTATCGTGATTAATTCCTTTTAACTGTGTTTCTCCTCCGTATTTGATAGATTCATCGGGTATCCTATCTACCCCTGAATCTTTATTACCTTTTAAAGTTTTTTAGGGAGTTTTAAACGTATTCTATGGTGGATTTATTGCATAACCATCATCTTCGTTAAGGATTAAGTCTTGAGGTCCTTCCGTTTCATGAATTGGTCTTATTGTTCCACTCAGCAGAACATGAAAGTATTCCTTCCATATAGACTTAATCCCTTCTTGGTCTCCTATGATTTTTTCTTGATTATCCTTAATGAACATTCTGTTGGGTTTAAAACCTTCTCTCGGTGACTTGACCTTTGTAAATGCTACATGGAAGTTCTGTCGAGACAGTCGAGGAGAGCGGACGTGTTTTTGTTAGTGTGGTGGAAGAGTGCAGGAGTGAAAGCATTATGGAAGAAGTGAGAAAGCTGATTGAAAAATTGTCATCTGAAGAGGGATTTGAAAAGTGAAAAGTGAAAAAATACTTTTGATGTATTAGCTTTATCAGAGACATGGTTAAAGGGTAATGAATGTGTAAATATAAATAATATGAAAGGATATTTTAAAGGTAGTCAAATAAAAGGAAATAGAGGCAGATATCCAGGAGGTGTTGCCCTTATATACAAGGAACATCTAGACCCCTATATTAAAGAGAGAAATACTCATTTAAAAGAGCCAATTTGTGTTTATTACAAAGCAGGCGGAGCAGAAATTTGTATGTTGTCTATTTACCGCCTACCACTAACTTCTAGGTATGCCATTCCAAATGTTTTCGTTGAATTGTCGGATCAGTAGGCGGAAATAAAATATAGGTTTCCGGAAGCTGGAATACTAATTTTAGGGGACTTTAACTGTAGTGTTGGGAGAGAAAATATCGATTTAAAAACAGATGATAATGAAACACGAGGTGAGGATAGGAGAAGTAAAGATAAAATTATAAATTCAGAAGGAAATCAATTGTTAGTTTTTTTGCGATGCATTTGAACTTGAAATTTTGAACGGGAAGTATGAGGAAGATACAAATGGAGAACTAACATTCATTAATAAAAATGGGGGGAGTGTAATCGATTATACATTATGCACACAAGACATTATTTCAGTCCTAAGTAATTTATGTGTAGTTTCCAGAATCGAATCTCACCATTTCCCAAACAAACTTATTTTAAATATAAAATATATTAGGGAAAGAGTTACTGATGGGGTGGCAACAACTTTACGGCCAATTACACGTTTCAGGTGGATTGAGGATCGGAGAGAAGAATTTATCGGGTGTCTGGGGACACTAATATAGGATTTGCAAATAAATGATCTTAAAGGAGATAAAATTATTGAAACATTCACAGAATCTTTTCAAAAATCAGGGGAAAAATTGAAGGTTAAATGCACAAAGAACCAGAAGGACAAAGGGTGTGTGCAATAAGGTTTGTAGAAAGAGGAAGAAGTGTATCGAAAATAGTCTCGTAAAGTTTAGAAAAGAAAGCACAGATAAAAACAGAAAAATGTATGCGCAGCAGAGAAAGGTATACAAAGAATTATTAAGTGAAATAAAACTACTCGTAGAATGGCATAATAAGAAATCGGAGGAAATGTAAATCGCAACTGAAAGTGGGAACATTACGGACATGTGGAAAGCTATAAGAGAACTCAAAATAAAGACTATAAATCGGACAAGAATATCACCCGGGGAATGGAAAAACACTACTTTGATAGGTTGCTGGGAGGTGAGGGGTTAAGATATAATCAAGGAAATATGGTGGAGATCCCGGACGCAATATATATACCATTACTAGATCAGGATATATCGAAAAATGAAGTGATTTGTTCAATTAAAAGTTTAAAGAACGGTAAAGAACCTGGAATTGAGGGATTACCAGGAGAATTCCTGAAAAATATGATCATCAAATAAATTATTAGAAGTTTTGAAAACTGCGTTCAACAAACTATTTAATGGTGGAAATTATCCGGAAGCCTGGCTGACAGGTGTAATCCAACCGCTATACAAAGGGAAAGGTGGGTCTCATAAACAAGAAAGTTAGAGGGGAATTTGCCTCTTGTCAGTGTTTGGAAAAATCTATTGTGAAGTACTTTACGAACGAATGAGACAATGGGCTAAAGTGAACAATAGGATTTCAGAATATTAGGCAGGTTTAGAGAGAGAGGGTACTCCACAGTGGCCAACGTATTCGTTCTGAGAACATTAATTGATGATAATCTGAAAAACAAGAGGGGCAAATTAGTTTGTGCATTCGTTGATTTTAAGATGGCATTCGATGCTGTGGACCGAAATGCGCTGTGGGAAAAATTAAATCGCAAAGGATTGTCACATAAAATGATACATCTTTTTTATGTCAATTTATAAATATGTAAAATGTTGTATAAAAGTAGACTAACGGCATATCACAGAGAGCAGTCAAGCCAAACGGGGAGTGAGACAAGGCTGCATTTCGTCACCAATGCTATTTAATCTATTTGTTGATGATAGAGTAGCCATACTGCTAGTACGAAACATTGAGGCTCCGGAGATAAGAAATGTTAAAGTCCCAGTTCTGTTGTATGCAGATGATTTAATTATCTGTTTCAAGACAGTCAAGTGATTGCAAAGAGGTCTTGACCCACTGGAAATATACTGTAGGAATTGGGGATTAACCGTTAATATTAGTAAGACAAAAACAATGACGTTAAAAAATGGGACGGTTTATGGTAGAGCAGAAGAATGGAAATACAGAGATCAAATACTTAAAAACGTGAAACATTTTGAATATCTTGGTACGGCGTTGAAAATGAACGGAAAGTAGAAGAAACATATTGATATAGCATTATTCAAAGGGAGGGGATAACTTAATAGTATTCTCAGTATTCTGGGTAGAGTGCCTGATATTCCTGTTAGTACGTTAGAAAAAATGTATGGAGCGATGGTGAGACCAGTAATGCACTAAGATAGTGAGATTTGGGGTTTCAAGGAACGGGAATACTAAATAAGGTATATACGCATTTTCTAAAGTATATAACAGGACTTAGTAAGGCCGTATCTAACTGACGAATTTTATATGAATTTGGGCCATTTCAGGACGACATACACTGCAAAATTCGTATACTCAAGTAGGCTACTGGTTGCGGCTAATCCAAGGTGAACAAAACAATGTTCAGAGCAATTTGTTACGATCACCAAATTAGGAACGAAAATATGAAATTTCTGGGCAGGACGAGATTAGGAGAGAACTCCAAAAGAGTGGGATGGGTTTGGGTATGGGAAAAAGGGACTGAAAATCGCAAGAATGCGTGGAGAAAAATGAGGAGGAGGTACTTAGATATAAACCGACAAAATATTTTGGCCGAATGTGCGGGAAAACGATCACTGTTTTTACAAAGGGACCTAAAACAAGTTTGGGGAAAATAATCTTATATACTCAATCTAGGATTTAAAGAGAGATCAGGGCTTGCTTGGTTCAGGTTAGGGGCATGGAAATTTTTAAAAAACATCGACGATCACGATATAAGAATATGTCCAATGTGCGGGAGCTTTGAAGACGAGATATATATGTTAGGAAAATGTAACGATTTAGAATATTGGCGACGTCAGTTATTACCGGAACGATTTTATAAATTCAAATCGAGAAAGATTGGCATGCTACGAGATATTGGTAAGCCCAGAAAATTGGATAAACTTGGGTAGATTTCTGGACAAAACGCGGAAAATAAGTACAACACTTATTCAGGAATAAATAAATATTTTAACAAATTGCAATACCATTAATTCTTAATAATTCTACATAACTAAGTTAATGTAATTGTATTGATATCTAATTATAATATTATTGTGTCTTCTCTTTTTTTTGTTTTTAAGTATCAACTTATTGTAATGGACTGTCAACAGCACGTACGGCTTACTGCCCGTGCGATCCATATTTGTAAATAACATTGTATGTATCTTACTTTTAGTTTAATAAAGTCCTTATGTATGAACATGCTACATGGAGGTTATGTTTACCAAATTCTTCACTTATGTCGCACAATTTTATGTTTAATACTTGTATTTTCTTTCTTTGGAATAGCGTATCTGCGATTCTTCGTTTATCTTCATACTCCATCCTTCTGGCTCTAGTGGATCTACTTAGCATTTGTAAGCTCGATTCCTTGCTGTTAGTGCTTCCTCATATTCCTCATCGAACCATTCCTTCTGTCTATTCTTATTTTTGTATCCTAATGTCTTAGTTGCTACTTAGGTGATTGTTGATTTCATGCAACCAAGAATATAGCTTAGCAATAATATGTGCAATATATTAATTAAATGTGATTATGAGTTTTAGGAACTGGATAAAATGTTTATAATGAAATTAATTCTTGAATATGTTTACGTATAAAATATGCATAATCACAATCACTGAGAAATAACTGGAGCCAGATTCCTTTTATTTCAAAAATTGGAAAATAAACTGCGGACTAACACAATTATAACATCTATCTGAATTAAAATTGAATGTCATGAAATTACTTCCAAATTTTCCGTGGGCTGTCATAAATTGTGATAAAATAAAATTTGTATAAAATATTTTACATTTAGCCTGCATTGTATTGTCTATATGGTAAATTGTATTTTTATTTGGCATATTTATTTTTTATTATAAAGTAATTTCTAATGAAATGACATAAAACTACAACATTACAAAATCATAGGCAAACAGTTTTCAAATATCTATAAAATTCACATAGGTCTAAAGAAAGGGGATGCAGTATCTCATCTGCTATTCAATCAAATCTTTAGAGGAAAAAGAGGGCGTAAATCTCAATGTAATTCATTTTTGCTGAATATATATAATTAGGCGTTAAAATAAAATACACACATTATATTAAATAACATTAAGTAATTGGGACTGCAAGTATATATATATATATGTCCACCGCTGTGGTCTCGAGGTAGTAGCCTTCTACCTTGTCACGCAGCGGGCCTGGGTTCGATCCCCGGCCGGGGCAGTTTATATGGGTGAGGTTTTTATCGGAGATTTTCCTCACCTGTAAGACAAATGCCAGGAAAACATTAAGGCACAAACGGTCCCCGAAATCATATGACCATCATCATCACCCTTCATCGGTGTGGTAAGCAACGGGAAGCTACCACACCTACAATAATGCTATGATTGCAGTGAAAGAGCTGCCCTCGGACAGAATTACTATGGATGAATATATATAATAATAATAATGATAATAATAATAATAATAATAATAATAATAATAATAATAATAATAATAATGATTTAATTTAGCTGGCAGAGTTAAGGCCATAAGGCCTTCTCTTCCACTCAACCAGCGAATAGTAAAATTATACAAAAATTACGTACATATTACAATTTTAAGATATTAAAATACAGACTAAACAGAATACAATGATGATGGATCTAATACTAGCTAATGCTAACAAAAACATAGAATATAATAAAATTAAAATGATATAAAATAAAGTAAGTAGCTTCCTACATGATTGTTAATAGAATGCTCTATATAGTTGTTATGTAGTTAATGTTTTCATTGTGTCGAACTTAAGATATCAGTTAATTTGGATTTAAATAATGATAGCGATTGACAGTCCCTGACATGACTGGGAAGTGAGTTCCATGCCCTAGCCATAGATATTGTGTAAGATTCAGAGTACAGACAGGTCCTGTGTTGTGGTATCAAAAGTAAAGAAGAGTCTTGTGATCTTGTTCCTAAATTGTGATGAGCCGATAAATGTTGAAAACGTGTTGTTAAATAAGTTGGTAAATATGTGTGCAGAATTTGGAATAGTAAGGTATGTGAATGTAAAGTTCTTCTGTCATTTAGGCGTAGCCATGATAAGGCCTGAAATGAAGGAGACACGTGGTCATAACGACGGAGATTGAATATAAATCGAATGCACGCATTGTGAGCACGCTGTAGTCTGGTCAGATAGATCAGTTGTCAGATTAGTCAGTAATATGTCGCAGTAGTCGAAGTGTGGCATTATAAGAGTCTGTACAAGTATTTGTTTTAATTTTGTAGGAAGGAAGTTTTTAAAAGTATTTAGGGAGTGAAGAATTGAGAACACTTTCTTGCAGGTATTATTCACCTGGATTTTCCAGTCTAGGTGTTGGTCCATATATATACCCAGATTTTTTACTACTGAGCTGTAGGGGATATTTTTGTCATTTAGGAGAATGGTAGGGATATTTTCGTAATTTATAATGCTTTGGATTCGCCGATGTCCTATAATTATGCACTGTGTCTTGTCAGTATTTAGATTAAGTCCATGTTTCTTCGACCATTGGGAAATTGAGTCTAGGTCACTATTTAATTTGTCTAGTGTGTCATGTACATCGTCAGGATGGGAGTGAATGTAAATTTGCAAATCGTCAGCATATAGGCGATATCGACAATAGGTAAGTCTAGTGGATATATCGTTAACATAGATAGAGAACAGAAGTGGTCCTAACACTGAACCTTGTTGGACGCCACCCTTCAGTGATAGCCAGGATGAGGAAAGTTCTGCATTGGATACACATTGCTGGCGACCATGAAGATAGGATCCAAGCCAGTTAACAGCATTGTCCGAAAGATTCAGAGCGCGTAATTTTGCTATTAATATGTCAGTGTCAACAGTGTCGAAAGCTTTGCTGAAGTCCAAGAGTGTAAATATTGTCATGTGACCACTGTCCATTGCTTCACGCGCATCTTCGGTAACTTTAAGAAGTGCGGTTGCCGTACTATGGCCTGTCCTAAAACCTGATTGGTATGGGTCGAGTATGTTATGAGTGTTAAGGTAATCAGTTAATTGTCCATGAACAATGCTCCAAGGCCTTAGATAGGACTGGGAGGATGCTGATTGGTCTAAAGTCGTTTGGTGTTACAGGTAATAGCTTTTTTCCAGAGTACGGGGTAAGTTGAGGTCATAATTGAGGCATTAAATATATGGGTTACAGTTGACAGTATGACATGGAGTATTTTCTTTAAAAAGTCGATACTTATATTGTCTATACCTTGTGTTTTAGTTCTAATGCGGTCCAGGGATAGTTTAACGTCGATTGGCATTATATAGGAAAAGAAGAATTTTTCTCGGGAAGGAGTAGGTGTGGATAGGAGCTCATCTATAGTTTGTTGTTTGGTCGTAGTGTTTATGTTAAGTGTGGCATATGATGTGAAATGTTGGTTTTAGATCGTCCAGTGATATGTTAATGCTCTCTCCTTTGGTTGTCGGCTGCCGTAGACCCATTGATCTAATACGTTTCCACATATCACTTGCATTTGTGTTTGGTTCAATGAGACTATGAGCATACCGCAACTTAGCGTTCCTAATGTTTTGATTCGTTTTGTTTCTTAATGTCTTATATTGTCTTAAGTTAGCGTCACTTTTGTCCCGTCTATATTTTCGAAAAGCAGCATCCCTCTCAGCCATCAGTAGTCGAATTTCGTGGGACATCCAGGGAGCTGGGGATTTAGTAATTCGTCTAGTCTTCAAGGGGCATGTTTGTCGTAAAGTTCTAATATCATATTGTTAAATTTAAGCAATTTTTCGTCAATTGTGCATAGGGTCCAAATATCATGCCACGGCATGTCGATAGCGTCTGCAATTAGAGCTTGCTGGTTAATATTTTTTAAATTTCGATACGTTAATAATTTAGGACGAGTCCTAGGACACTGGAGAGAGTATTCGATATATATGACATCATGGGCTGGATATGCCGGGGCAGATATTTGTCCGTAGTTTTTAATTTTCTGTGAATTTGTCGTGGCTATGATGTCTATTAATATATCAGTCGTCGATGTGTGATGAGTTGGTTGTAAAGGCAAGACATACATATTGCATGCGTGAAATAGTGCCAGTAGTTCTGATGATGATGATGATGAGGAAGAAATTAAGTTAGAGTTAAAGTCGCCTATTACTATAACATGCTGATAATGCGGCAGTAAACTTAATAAAGGTGTTTCTATGTCACTAAGATATTCTACTTTCGGAGGTTTGTACACCACACCCAGGAGACATCTCTGTAAACTAGCTGAAATTTCAATGAAGAGGAAATTCTGGTCGTGTCATTGTAATCAGGGGAGGAGTGAAGAATGACTTTGGGCTCTAAGTTTCGATTTGATATACATCGCAACTGCTCCCCCACCGTCTTTTCCCTAGTCTTCATTGTCGACGAGGGTATATATATACACGTATATATATATATATATATATATATATATAATATCAATAACACTAATATGGGCCAACCTAGGTCCAAAATCGTATATGCTAGAGACACCTTGTTGATAAGGTCAAAACTTTAATTAAATGTTACACAATTAGTTTGATCAACTGTATAAGTATTGTTAAGGTAATGTGGAATTTTAATCCAACGTATTGAAATTGTATAACTGTATGAATTTTATCTGTAAAATAAATGGGTCAAAGTTGACCCAACATCTTCTAACTGTTGTCACCAGATTCATTTTGACGGAAATATGTATTATTTTTTGTGAAATTTTGGCATTTTGACATAAAAATGTATGTTCCTAGGAATTTTTCTTTGATAATATATAGTGAGAATTTATCCAACCTAGTAATAGAAGGTAACATTAAGAGACTAGTGTTTGAGGGTTAATATATTGAAAAGGTGGTAATATTTCTGTTATTCTGATATTCTGTGCATCACATGTTACATATTCGGTTTGCTTGCAGAAGTTGTAACGGGCATTCGTCACACTGTATTGCTCCAAGATGAACAACACAATTTCTCGTGCACGCTCTTTCCAAGATATATTGCGTCGCGCTGGCTGTGTTGGAATACTTGAATATCAACACACACACACACACACACACACACACACACACACACACACACACACACACACACACACACACACACACACACACACACACACACACACACACAACACCCCACACACACACACACACACACAACACCACACACACACACAGTCCCATCTTACACACACACAACACACACGTCACACGTCTCCATCTAACATTTCAAGTATCTCTCTATATAGTTTCCTTTAACGCCTCCTGCTTATGCATCTTATGTTTATTATTATATTAATGTAATAATAATAATACTAATAATAATAATAATAATAATAATAATAATAATAATAATAATATAATAATAATAATAATACTAATTTATATATTTATAAACAGGTATACAGTGTAATAAAATATCTTCGTGTGACCAATGTTTTTTAAATTTTAATCATCTGCACCGCGCGCGATCGTACCAATTTTTTTTAATTACCGTGAGTTTGAAAGTTTTGAGAAACTGTATCGACATTCCTTTGCCCGGGCCCATAGAAGGCAAAGATTAAACCACCTTTCCTTTGTAAATTATTTAACATATAGTACTGAATGCTAAACAGTATTATAATCGTGGAAGCTAGAAGGAAAAAGGGGATTAATTTGGCTTGAGAAAGCTTTAGATTATAAATAAATATCAAACATGACTAGCTACGCAATTAGTAAACATAAGTTAAATAAAAATGTAACTTTTAATTAGAGTCATAAGTCAGATAATTGAAATACAAATAATATAACAAAAGTTTATCTTCTTGACCAAAGAAAAGACATGAATGAAATAATATAAATCGGTCATCAAAAGAAAAAGTAAATAACAATAATAATAAACATACATACATGCACACACACAATCCAGACCAGCCAAGGGCTAGGGTTTACAGTCCTGGTTGCCCTACCCTGGCTTGTGGGACTGATTAAACCAAACAGCTCCCGCGAGCTACCGTCGATCTGACCACGAATATTCCACAGTTGATGATGACCCTGATATTCACTTGCACAGCTTATTTGAGGTCTTCGATAACTAGGGGAAGATGCGCAGTCACACTCAGCGCATAAAAAAGGAAGGGGGAGAGAGGACAACGAAGACGGGAATTTGGCACTGTTTTATAAGATCACTGTAGAGGGAAGACACGATGACGTAGTTGTTGCGTAGTATTACGTACCGAAAAGGTGATTTCGGTACATATCTTTGTCCATTCTTCTCTATCTTCCCATTCCAACTCTTCAATAACAACAACAATAAATAAATAATAATAATAATAATAATAATAATAATAATTTATTTAAATCAAAAGAGTTAAGGCCATAAAGCCTTTTCTTCCACTCAAACAATGAAAAATATTAAATACAAAATAAATATGTAAGATCATACATAGAGGAAATAACTGAAGTATATTACTTACTTACTTACTCACTGGCACTATCGAACCCGTAGGTTCATGGCCGCGCGGACATAAGCTCTCCATACATCCCTATCCTGAGCTAATGTTTTCCAATCATTCCCTGTATAATCTACCTCCCTCAAATCATAGTTAATGTTATTCTCCCACCTCATTCTTGGTCTACCAACTGGGCGTTTTCCCTCTGGCTTCCCTACAAGAAGCTTCCATGCAAGTCTTTCATTCCCCATACGTGCAACATGTCCTGCCCATCGCAGTCTACGAGATTTAACTGTTCTTATTATATCTGGCTTCCTATAAAGACCATGTAGTTCATTGTTATGCAGTCTTCTCCATTCACCTGTCTGTTCATCTCTCTTTGGTCCAAACATTTTCCTAAGAACTTTATTCTCAAATACTCGTAATCTCATTTCCTCCCTTAAAGTAAGAGTCCATGTTTCGCACCCATATAATATAACTGGTAGAATAATAGTTTTATATATTTTCAGTTTAACGTTTTTTGAAAGGAGTTGGGACATCAAGAGTCTCTGCAATGCATAATAACACGCATTTCCAGAATTGAGCCTATGTTTAATTTCTTTGTGCATCTCATTCCTATTTGTGATCATTGTTCCTAGGTATTTGAATTCAGCCACTTCCTCAAAATTTCCCTCATTTGTCATTAGCTGTCCATTTCCATTATATAATGTATTTCTACGTGTGACCATATATTTAGTTTTATTGATATTTACTTCCAGTCCTAAGTTCTTAGTGTTACTCAATAGTGTGTGCATATTGTCCTTTAGTATCTCCTCGCTATCGGCCAATAATACTACATCATCAGCATAAACTAACAGTTTTTTAATACCATTCAGTTGTAAGCCTTCCTCATTCTCTAAAGATTTAATGGCATGCTCTAGTACAAAATTAAATAGTAGAGGAGATGGTGCATCTCCTTGCTTCAACCCATTCTGGATTTCAAAAGTGTCCGAAAACTGTTTGCCTACACGCACCCTACTCTTTGTGCCATTTAGACATATTTGTCTAAACTAACTTTTTAGGAATTCCGAACTCCAGCAGGATACTATATAACTTCTCCCTCTTAATTGAATCATATGCTTTTTTGAAGTCTACATATAGTTGATGTACAGTACCACTATATTCCCATTTCTTGTCTAAAATCTGTCTTATACTAAAAATCTGATCTGTTGTAGACCTGTTTTCTTCTAAATGCACATTGATGATCTCCTAGAATGTCATCAATATAGGGAGTAAGTCCTGCTTACTAATATATTTGTTAGAATTTTGTACGAAGTTGAAAGTAATGAGATGCCCCTGTAGTTGTTGCAATCAGTTTTATCTATCCTTTCTTATAAATTGGTACGATAATTGATTCTTTCCATTCATCTGGAAGAGTTTCTTTTTTCCCAAATCGTACTAAGCAACCAGCGTATCTTGTCCATCATTTTTTCTCCCCCTGATTTTATCAGTTCTGCTGGGATCTCATCTGAACCTGATGCTTTATACATCTTCAATTTTTCAATCGCCATTTCAACCTCTAATGTACTTGGCTCTGCGACTAGCATTTCTGGTGTCTGTAAATTATCCTCCTCAATGTCCTGTTCTGTATGTACATTTAATAGCTGATTAAAGTAACTTTTCCATCTATTTAATATACTCCTGGAATCAGCAATCATATCCCCATTTTCATTCCGAATTATGTTTGTTCTAGCCTGAAATCCTTTCTTCTCTATACTAATTCCCTGATATAATTCTCTAATGTTCCTATTTTTTGCGTTCAATTCAAGATCATTGATCTTCTCTCTCAAATATTCCCTCTTTTTACTATTCAGTAACTTGGTGGTTTCCCGTTTAATACTACCCAATTGTTCTAAATTTACCTCATTTGGCTCGTGTAACCATTTCATTTTTGCTAGCTTTCTAACTGAAGTATATATTTAAATAAATTAAAATTAAATTAAAGTGAATTAAGACAATATTATTACAGAAGTGAAACATCAGCAACTATCAAATAATTCGCTGAAAGATTAATTAGAAAATAAATACCGATAGATATAATTTTTTAAAAAATAATCTGTCAGGTAGTACCTAATCTCTATGTTAGAATGTGTTGGTATTTAAGTTGAGCGTAAATTAGCTCATAGCTTAGATATCATATGTTTATCTGGCCATTCCTGCTTAATTAATTTGCACAGTAAAGCGAAGAAAAATATTAACAGATACACATCATAGCAAGTATGCTATCTCTCTCTTTCTCCCCTCTCTTTGTTTTTACTTTCAGATGAATCCTCTGTAATGTAATTAGAATATACATAAAAATACCATGCACACACACATAGAATACATGATGTTTCAAACAATGATAAAAATACACGCATACTAATTCTCTCTCTTCTCTCTCTCTCTCTGTATCACACACACACACACACACAGACACACACACACACACACACACACACACACACACACACACACACACACACACACACACACACACACACACACACACACACACACACACACACACACACACACACACACACACACACACACACACACACACACACACACACACAACACACACACACACACACGCGCGCACGCACGCACACACGCACGCAAACGCACACACACACAATTATAGCCTTAGACGGCATTTGATCGATTTTTCTATGTTCCGATTATACGAGAGCCTGATACAGTCGAGTATGACAGGGATAATATACAGTACGTCGAAGCAAATATTCATTACATGCCTAATCGTTCCGCGGTTGTAAATAGATAATACAATGAGGACTTAGCTCTTGTGGTCGGTCAAATTTCGTGCCTGAGGCTGTAAATTAACGCCACTCATCTGTCGATATTGTGACTGTAACATTACTTCAAACTAACCACAGGCAGGAAATTGTAAATGATTTCCTGTAAAAAAGTGATACTCACTAGCTTTTCATCTTCACTTTTCATATTATATTGAATACTAAAAGCAAACAATCTGCTAAACTGCTAAACAATCAACATCAGTCTGGGCAACGTTAAAGAAATTGAGAACAAATGTGTCACGTCGAACAAATATGGAACTAATTTCACTAAAAGAATGGGAACAATATTACAAAAAATATTAAATGAGGAACGGTCGGAATACATATAATAAGGCAAATTTATTCATGAGAATATAGATTGGGAAATATCCGAGGATGAATTGACAGCATGTATCCATGAAGGGGAAAAATGGGAAAGCTAGTGGATCTGATGGAATTAATCTAGAGTTATTAAAATATGGAGGGCGAAAAGTGATAAAATTGCTTATGAAATTATATACAAATATTCTTACAGGAGGAACAATACCCTCAGAAATGAAATTGGGGTTTATAAGCTCGATATATAAGAAGGGATAGAGAAAAAACTGCAATAATCAATTAACAACATATTCACTCGCATCACAAAATATAGATTAGATAGATAATATAAAGATATGGAAGAACAAAGTGGGTTCACTGCAGGAAAATCATGCACTGATAATGTGTTCATACTGAGACATGTGTTAGAGAAATGCCGAGAGAAATCGTAACCAGTAGAATCGATCTTTATTGATTTGTTAAAGGCATGTGATAGTAGTGTACACAGAATCTTGCTCTGGAAAGCCCTAGAACAAGCAAATATAAAGACAGAACAATTAGTATTATAAGATCATTATCCACAGAGAAAAAAGTGCCAAATTAAGATGGGAAATAGACTTTCAGAAAAATTCCAAACATCAAAAGGTCTACTACAAAGATGTCGCTTATCACCAACGTTGTTGAAAATAAATATTGATAATTGTACAAAGAATTGGTCAAGACACTGCAAATATATGAAAATTCAAATAGAAGATAATTATTACCTCCACCATTTGCTATTCGTAGATGATCAGGTGGTGATTGCTCAGGATCCAGATGATGCATGTTTCATATTAAGGGAATTTAGAGATATAAAACAAAAAAAATTGGGATTACAGATGAATCATAATAAAACAGAATATCTTTCATTGGATACAACAGATGAGCTAAATGAAATTCAGGAATAATACGTAATGTTAAAATTTTAAACATTTATGTTCTATTTTGGATAAACAATGACAATTCAACTGCAGAAATTGAAAGAAGATAACCGATGGAAGAATAATCATTGGTATGTTAAACTCAGTGCTTTGGAATAGAAATATAATACACAGAACGAAGAAAACTGTATTTCAAGTTCTGTTACAAAGCATTTTATTATGTGGGTCCGAAACCCGGACAGTAAGTAGAAAACAAGCCAACAAGCTGTTAGCAGTAGAAATGGATTTTTGAAGGCGATAGACAAGAATTTCATGAAGGAATAAAGTTAGAAACAGTATAATAAGGGACATTATGCAAGTTGAAAAGAAATAGAAAAATTATAAGCAAAACGTTTGAAATGGTATGGACACATCATAAGAATGGAAGAAGATAGAATAGTCTACCAAAGAAGACCCTTGTTTGGAAAGCTAATGGAAGAAGTGGAAGAGGCAGACCTAGAGAACGTTGGATAGATGGAGTGAGGAGATGTATGAAAGCTAGATATTTGAGGGAAGAAGATGCTTTAGACAGGAACCTCTGACGACAAACCACTTTGGGTTGGAGGAGAAACACTGTATTGTGGAACATTCCTAATAGAAAAATCAATTTTAAATTATTTTTAAATTACACTGGTAAAAAAATCGAGGTGCCACAGAAGTTGCAACGAATATGGAGTATTTTGCTAATGCTGAATCCGAATCTGCCATCGGGTTGTCCAAATTGGTTCTAGTTTTTAATATACGGGGTGTTAATAAAATAAACTCTGTATTGTCTGTCTCCGTTGACGTATGTATGGAAATCTTTCATTTTTAAAAATGGTTTGATTTTTCACACATTGTGTCAAATTAAATATTAAGTTCACATTTTCTATGTTTTGTTGGAATGAAATATTAAATATGAATTCGTTACTACAAGGTTGCCTGACCTGATGACTTCTGTTATTTATGTGGTGAATATACTACGCCAGAATATAGAAATAACATCACTGACTTTGTGAAACAAAAATATTTGGCATATTTCGGCATTCATCTTGGGGACCAAGATACGTCCTGGGCTCCCCATAAGGTTTGTAAAACTTGTGCGGAAAGATTATAAAAGAGGACAAAAGGAACGAAGAAAATTTTAACTCTGGAGTGTCAATGTTATGGAGAGAAACACGAAATTATCACCACGACTGTTATTTTTGTGTTGTGAGTGTAAAAGGCTTCAATAAATACAGAAACGAAAGTGGGAGTATTCTTATTTGGAGTCAGGAAGGTGACCTGTGCCACGTAGATAAAATATTCCACAGCCAGTATTTACTACATTTATCGAACTTTCATCATCAGTTGTTGATGAATTACAGGACGAGGAAAGTAACACTGGCGACAGTGAAAATGAAGTCAGTATATCAACACCTCATAAGTTCTCACAGGAACTACTCAGTGATTTGATACGAGACCTCAGTCTGTGTAAGCAACACTTCAGGCTAAAAGAAATCAACTGTCTATAGTCAGTAACGTTGTTACAGTTTAATGATCTAGAGAAAAGAACTTCTTCCATACTTCAATGAAGACAATGAAATTATGTACTGCAATGATATTCCGGAACTACTTCATGAAATGGGTCTGCCGGAGTATCGACTAGAAGTCGGCGGCTTTTTATCAACATATCCGTGGAAATATTGAAATATATAACTTATTGTTAAATAATGGAAATCTTGCATACTTCACAAAACTTGATGAAGGATACAACAACCTGACTATGGTTGTATAGAAAATTCGTTATTATCAGTTCTGGTGGCTTATTTTTATGTTGATTTGAAGATAATCAACAACTTATTTGGGCAGCAAGGTGGCTACACAAAACACACATGTATCATCTGCATGTGGGATAGTAGGGCTAAAGAAAATAATTAAGAAAAGGTGAAATGGCCTTCTCAGAGAACATTTGGCAGTTAGTGCAGCGAACATCATACATGAGCCTATGGTTGATAGGAACAAAATCATTCTCCCTTTCCTGCATATAAAACTAAGCCTCATGAAGCAATTTGTTAATTACTTGGTCAGAAATTTTAATTGCTTCAAGTACATTTACAGATCCTTCCCTTTCATAATTTAGGATCTAATATGAGCATAAAGGTATACTTCCTCCATAGCCACTTAAATACATTTCCGTCATCCTTAGTGATTTAAGTGAGAAACAAGGGATAAGATTCATTCAAGATATCCCAGTCATTGAGGAAAGATATCAAGGAAGATGGGATAGGCACTTGATGCCCTGATCACTCGCATAGGATACAATAATACAAATTAAGATTTCTTCATGTAATAATTGGGAAGACTGTGTTGCTATCGCTTACGAACTGAATCCATTGTCACTTTGTATTTAATAAGTTTACTTTATAATAAATTAGTATTGTTTTAATACTGTTGGTGAGTAGAGAATACTTTTCATTTAAATTTACTGTTATTTAAACGTTTTCCGGTAGGACGTATAATATGTAAAAAACCAGAGCCAATATAGGAAAACCGATGCCATATTCAACATCCTTTAATCAAATTAAATTCACTTAGATCTGACTGACACCAAAATGGTTGTTTACCAGTGTTATAAATTATATTATATTATTGTCTTATTTTACGTTTTATTTAAAACTTATCTAAATTAATATTCTAAAATAAATATAATTAAATCGAATTGATTTTTTAATTAAAAACTAATATTTATCTTTATTAAAATATTGGGAAAAAGAAGCTCTTCCAGATGAGTGGAAGGAATCAATTATCGTACCAATTTATAAGAAAGGCGATAAACTGATTGCAACAACTATAGGGGCATCTCATTACTTTCAACTTCGTACAAAATTCTAACAAATATATTAGTAAGCAGACTTACTCCCTATATTGATGACATTCTAGGAGATCATTTAGAAGAAACAGGTCTACAACAGATCAGATTTTTAGTATAAGACAGATTTTAGAAAAGAAATGGGAATATAATGGTACTGTACATCAACTATATGTAGACTTCAAAAAAGCATATGATTCAATTAAGAGGGAGAAGTTATATAGTATCCTGCTGGAGTTCGGAATTCCTAAAAAGTTAGTTAGACTTATACGAATGTGTCTAAATGGCTCAACGAGTAGGGTGCGTGTAGGCAAACAGTTTTCAGACACTTTTGAAATCCAGAATGGGTTGAAGCAAGGAGATGCACTATCTCCTCTACTATTTAATTTTGTACTAGAGCATGCCATTAAATCTTTAGAGAATGAGGAAGGCTTACAACTGAATGGTATTAATAAGCTGTTAGTTTATGCTGATGATGCAGTACTACTGGCCGATAGCGAGGAGATACTAAAGACCAACACGCACACACTATTGAGTAACACTAAGAAATTAGGACTGGAAGTAAATATCAGTAAAACTAAATATATGGTCACACGTAGAAATACATTATATAATGGAAATGGACAGCTAATGACAAATGAGGGAAATTTTGAGGAATTGGCTGAATTCAAATACCTAGGAACAATAATCACAAATAGGAATGAGATGCACAAAGAAATTAAACATAGGCTCAATTCTGGAAACGCGTGCTATTATGCATTGCAGAGACTCTTGATGTCCCAACTCCTTTCAAAAAACGTTAAGCTGAAAATATATAAAACTATTATTCTACCAGTTATATTATATGGGTGCGAAACATGGACTCTTACTTTAAGGGAGGAAAGGAGATTACGAGTATTTGAGAATAAAGTTCTTAGGAACATTTTTGGACCAAAGAGAGATGAACAGACAGGTGAATGGAGAAGACTACATAACAATGAATTACATGGTCTTTATAGGAAGCCAGATATAATAAGAACAGTTAAGTCCCGTAGACTGCGATGGGCAGGACATGTTGCACGTATGGGGAATGAAAGATGTGCATGGAAACTTCTTGTAGGAAAGCCAGAAGGAAAACGCCCAGTTGGTAGACCAAGAATGAGGTGGGAGAACAACATTAACTATGATTTGAGGGAAGTAGATTATACAGGGAATGATTGGAAAGCATTAGCTCAGGATAGGAATGTATGGAGAGCTTATATCCGTGCGGCCATGAACCTACGGGTTCGATAGTGCCAGTGAGTAAGTAAGTAAGTAAGTATTAAAATATTGAAGCAGGATATTTAGTGATTCTTGGAAAGGTTATCGGGAATTATATTTATTAAATATTATTTATTTAAGTGAATATTGTTTAGAGAAAATATAAATTATTTTACATATAAGATTGTAACAATTAAGATATATTGTCACTATTATTATTTAGACGTTATTGAGAGGAAGTTTATAAAACAAAATATTTATAAAACAGTTAATATTTTAAATTTGCAACGAATACTTTAATTGCTTCTTCTTACTCATAATTTGTAGGATTTTTATCCAGTTTATTTCCAAAATCACTCCTCGGAGGAAGACGAATTGTATGTGCATTCACTGTCTATCCATCTCTTGGCTGGTCTTCCTTTTGTTATTATCCCGTCCAATGGTCTATCTTCTGTAGCTCTTTTTGCAAGTCGGTTGTCTTCCATTCTTTCTATATGACCTTTCCAATACCCTGGGGGTCCGCTTCTCGGGCCCCAGCTGTGCTCACAACAGCAACAAGGCGCGTCCCCGGGTGGCGGATAGGGGAACGGTCGGTGATTTGCATTGCACTCCTTCCGGCTAGGTCCAGTCCGGACCCGCGGGCCATTTGTGAGGTCGTCAGGACTCGAGCAACCTGACGTACTACATAGCTCGTGCTGCGCCCACTTCAGCAACAAAACGCGTCCCCTCGGTGGCGTAGTGGGGAAAAGGTCGGTGGATCTGCTAGTCAGTCCTCCCTTCCAAGTCCGATGGACTGCGGACCATAAGTGGGGCCAACAGGAAGATGAAGGCCCTGTTGTCAAACCTCGAGATCCCGGCCCACAAGCGGGATTTTGGCCGCTGTTGGTGGAGCGGTGGGAGATTGGGGATCGGTAGCTCCTTCTCTTAGTTCAATTGAACCCGTGACCATCTGTGGGGGCACCATGGGAGATGAGTACCCTGGATGCCTACATTGCTCAGTGGGATGGTCTCACAGCAGCGACACGACTAGGCCTAGTCTTGCGAACGGGCTGGTTGGGACAATACCGGGCATAATGCTGGGAATTACCACCAGGTCAATAAGCTCGGGAAAGGAGGAAGCGCGGTCTTTTGGTTGTGGGATTAGCGCCGACTCTGGGACCGAGTGACCCAAGGACAATCTGTGAGGTCGTCAGGAGTTGAGCGACCTGACGTACTAATGCTCAGGCTCGACCCACTTCAGCAACCAAACACGTCCCCAGCTGGTGCACTGGGGGAAAGGTCGGTGGATCTGCTAGACAGTCCTCCCGGTCAAGTCCAAGGGACTCGTGAACCATTAGTGGGGTCGGCAGGAGTTGAGCGCCTTGTCGTACTATTTACTCATCGGTTGGAGCTTGCGAGCTCCGTGCTGGCCCACAACAGCAGCAGAAGGCGTCCCTGGGGGCACACCAGGGCTCGGCTCGGACCAGTGCAGAGGAGAGCAACTGTACTGGTTTCTGGCTCAGCCTACGGGCTCGTCGACAAACTGTGGGGTCGCCAGGAGATGAGCACCTGGATGTACTAAAGTCTCACACTGTGGGGCTTGTGGACTCAAGCCCTAGCCGGTCTCACAACGGCTGCAGGATACGTCCCTGAAGGCAGAACAGGGGAACGGTCAGTGGATCTGCGACAGCAGTCCTCCCGGCTAGGCTCATGGAGCCCGTGGACCAACTGTGGGGTCGTCAGGAATGAGCGACCTGACGACTACGAAGCTCAGCAATTCCCAGAAGTTGCAACTCCAACACCCTCTCCCTAGGGGTGTTGGCTTCAAAGCCGAGAACTTGAACGTGGACGCGAACATAGATAGGGAGGACAAGATCTGCGACTTGGGAGTATGGTTATGATGACCGAGGTACCCCAAGGGGTGGGGGAAGGGCCTAGATGACCTTTCCAATATTTTCGTCTATCTATATTACATTTTGCTATGTCTTGAATATGACATTTGTCCCTAATTTCTCTGGTGCATGTTATCAAATAATGTTTTCTCCTGGATAGTTCTTAAGATCTTCATTTCACATGTTTTTATTATTTATTTAATTTTTGTTGTATCAGCCCTAGTTTGTCCTCCATATACGATAACTGGTCGAACTATCGTTTTGTATATGCGGGTTTTGCTTTCTATTGACATATGTTTGTTGTACCAAATTAATTCTTTTATTTGTGCTGCTTTATCGGCTTTAAATTAAATTGAGAGTTATACTAAGGGAAAAAGAGGAGGAATATATTACATCATCCAAGCTTCCAATCACTAGGCTTCTGTATCATTCTTCAGGGATATTTCTTCTCTTTAATTCATCTATGCCTTTCTGCCATGTTTGTCTAGGTTTTTTTTTCAATGAGTTTCTTTTGCATTATATTCGTAGAAGGTTTTCTTCTTCCATCCTGTTAACTAATGGAGTCATGAATTATACATTGACTGCCCTGAAAATGGTGATTTCAGTCCATTTCTATTGATGCCGTAATATACTATTTATTATGTACAGCCTTTGAAGTAATTGATGGCGCATAGATAATTTTCGAGTCTCAGAACGAAGCCACTGCGCATGATCAGAGATCAGCACGCAAAAGCGCACGCAAACGCGCACACAAACACGCACGCGCACAAGTATACAACTATTTGAGAAGCTAAATTCTTTTTATTTCATTGTGTGTCGTGCAATGGAAAACAATTTCGTATAAATAAGTAGTGCGGTAAATACTGAAAATAAAACAAAGCAAAATAAATGAAACAAAAACAAAAGAAAGAAAATTAATTGAAATAAGGACGAGAGAAAAAAGCATGAGAGCAGAATCAAACACGCGACCTCATGCTCCCTCCACTAGACCACAACCATCTCTCCTAGAAATTGTCTGTATGAAGCGATGAAGTACTTCAGGACTTACTTGTATAGTGAAATTAGACATTAACTTAATTTAAATTAATCAGACGCATTTTGTATTAGTAATGGAAATAAATAGTTTTATTATGCCATGTGTTTTGTAAACAAAGTAATGAGACATTACAATCGTTATTCATTATATATATATATGAGAGCTGTTACCTTTAATATATTTATTTCCATAAATTCCATTCCATAGTATTTCTGCCCGAGGGCAGTTCTTTCACTACAATCATAGCATTTTCATGTTATGCTCTGCAGCTTTTCTAGGGAACTGTAGGTGTGGTAGCTTCCCGTTTCTTTCCACATCGGTGAAGAATGATGATAACGATAAGGATGATGATGATGGCCGGATGATTTTCGGGAACCGTTGGGCCCTAAGCTCCCTGACATTTATCTTACAGGGGAGGAAAAACCCCGAAAATATCTCACCCAGGAGCCTGTCCCGACCGGAAATATTTTCTCCCTCACACACACACACACACACACACACACACACACACACACACACACACACACACACACACACACACACACACACACACACACACACACACACACACACACACACACACACACACACACACACACACACACACACACACACACACACACACACACACACACACACACACACACACACACACACACACCCACACACACACACACACACACACACGCACGCACGCACGCACACACACACAAACACGCATGCACATACACACATACGCAAGCACACGCGCGCACACACATGCACACACGCGCGCACACGCACAAATACACGCACAAACACACACACAAACGCACGCACAACACATTCACACAAACACAAACAAAGACACAAACACACACGCAAACACACACACAAACGCACACACACACAAACGCACACACAAATACAAACACACAAACACACACACACAAACAAACAAACACATAAGCACAAACACACACACGCACATATACAAGCACACACGCACACATGCACGCTCGCACACACACACACACATATATATATATATATACACGGTGATTACAAATGATTGGAGCGATTTCATGATTTTATTGTAGCGATCTTATTTGACATATCTTCACAGAACTTTAAAGTTATGTATAAAAACTCATAAGGTTTTTTTTTGTTTTCTCTCGCAGCCGTGTTTCAGCTTTAAACCGAGAGAGCGCAGCAGTTATCAAAGATGGCGACAGGCGAGGAGAAAGCATATGCTGTGCTTGAATTTCATTCAACTCAATCTGTGATAACTGTGCAACGACACTTCAGAACGAAGTTCGAGAAAGATGCACCGAGTGCCAACTCCATTCGGCGATGGTATGCGCAATTTAAAGCTACAGGATGCCTCTGTAAAAGGAAATCAACGGGTCGTCCTTCAGTGAGTGAAGAAAAGGTTGAGAGTGTGCGGATGAGTTTCACACGTAGCCCACAGAAATCAACACGAAAAGCGAGCAGAGAGCTGAACATTCCACAACCGACCGTTTGGAAGATCTTGCGGAAAAGATTGAAGCATAAACCTTACCACTTGCAATTTCTACAAGCCCTTACGCCCATTGACAAAGTGAGTCGGTTTGAATTTTGTACACAAATGCAGCAGTTTATGGATGAGGATGGTTTTTGTGAGAAACTTGTCTTCAGTGACGAAGCAACATTCTTTGTGAATGGCAAAGTGAACAAACACAATGTGCGAATCTGGGGCACAGAAAATCCCCGCGTTATTGTGCAGCACATTCGCGACTCCCCAAAAGTTAGTGTGTTCTGTGCGGTTTCTCAGTTCAAAGTTTATGGCCCTTTTTTCTTCTGCGAGCAGAACGTTACAGGACACGTGTACCTGGACATGCTGGAAAATGGCTCATGCCGCAGCTGACGACCGACAGTGAGACCTTCATCTACCAGCAGGATGGTGCTCCACCACACTTCCATCACGATGTTCGTGAATTTTTAAACATGAGATTGCCAAACGATGGATCGGTCGCAGTGGAGAGAATGATCAGAAATTGTTGTCATGGCCTCCACGCTCCCCCGATTTGACGCCGTGCGATTTTTTTGTTTGGGGGTATGTGAAAGATTCAGTGTTTGTGCCTCCTTTACCAGTAGACTTACCAGAACTGCGAGCTCGCATAATCAATGCCTTTGAACAAATTAATAGGGACATGTTACGTCGAGTATGGGACGAACTTGATTACAGACTTGATATCTGCAGAATCACCAAGGGGGAGCATATGGAGCACCTGTAACATCTAAAAAAAAACCTGGGAAGTTGCTCTATGTATCTGTAAAAGTTCGTGAAAATATGTCGAATACTACAGCTACCATAAAATCATGAAATCGCTCCAATCATTTGTAATCACCCTGTATATATATACACATTTATTTATATAACGAAGCCTGCTAATATGTAGGCATTATGAAAATTAACGACGTTATTAAATAATAATAAGTAAAAAATATACCTGACAAGAATCGAACGTGGGCCCGCGTCGTCGCAAAAAAATCATCTTACCAACTGCTCCACTGAAGCGAACGATACAAATGCTGCATGAAGAGAGACTTACGCCGTCCGCTTTATACTCAAACGAGCCAGAACATGTAACAACGTACTGGTGTGAATCGCTCTTCAAAACTCTAACTTTTCATCATCAAGAGTTGCGCCATCATTTTTTCAAAGGCTGTACATTCAGTTATAAAAATACTTAATTAATTATGGAATAATGATTGATGCGAAATGGATCGTTGCTAATAAAATTATATTCTGGCATTTTACTCGACGATCGAGGAAAACCACAAAAAATCCAGCTAATTTAGTTGACCCGGAACTTCGTAAGTAGGCTATGAATTTAAAAATCTGGAGTCAGATCCAATTCTTTCTGTTGAAATATACTATGTCTCTAAAGAAAGTCACATTTTGTTAAATTAATTATTCAAACACTATGTTATCTAAGATGGGTCGTATGATAATCTGGACATTAAGGGTTTTTTTGGCGAGGAATTGCATTACAGTGCCTCAAAATTGGCGCAATGCGTAATGCGACTAACATTGATGCGGTAGTACAACTCTTGCCATTATCTTAACAGGATGTCAGGTATGACTACAGCTTCTGCAATGTTCATTTAGTCACGAGGTAGAGGAGGGATGTAAACAGTTTCCTTTTTATAACCATACAGAAAAAAAATAGCATAGGATTAAATATGGGGATCGCGGAAGCATATCATAAGAGCATTGTTAAGAGGTCCTGTTCGTCCTAACCAGCGTTCTGGAAGCCCCTGATTAAGATTCTTGTAAATATAACAGGAAAGTGAGGCGGTGATACATCTTGCTGGAGTAGAGAAACGATTGGTATGCTTCATCTGCTTCTTTTGTTTATCACTACAACCAGATCATACTATTTATTGCCAAAGGAATGCAATATTGTAAGAATGCTCTCTAGTGGAGAAAAAATGAAACACATCAAACTGTATATTAATTCATTTGTGATGTCGTATGATGTAAATATGACAATTATATTTTTCTGGATTATTACCTGGGAAAAATACATTTAAGAAAGTGCAAACAGTGGTTTCTTTTTTTGGTGGTATAATCAATTGCTACAAATGTTGACATGTATGCACTATATATACAATCTGGTAGCCGTATTTCTTATAGGCAAAGTCACTGCAAAATAACGGTCAGACCTGTTCAGAATATTAAAAAGGAGGAGCTTTGTTTAATATGGTAATTATAACACTGATAAATATTTCGTGAAACACGACTCTGATTGGTTGTAAAACAGAAATCATTGAAACGTGATTGGTCATTGACTTCCATTTGGGGCATGAGTTAAATAGTCATCTTAATCCTATTCAGATGTGACATTAACTAAAGTTAGAGCATTTCAACGTAAGACATGCCATTGATAGTGTTACTTATAAAGAAATATGGACCTTACAGCTTGCAATGTAACATGCCGACATTCGTGTTGGATGAATTTTGTTCATATTAAACAAAGAATTGACAGACTTACAGACATACAAACATCTGAGGAATAAAGTCAACCAGACTATAAGGAATGCAAAACTAAGATATGCCCATACTATTATTACACAATCTATGTCCAACTCAGCTGACATGTGGAAAAATTTAAAATCAATAGGCCTCTGTCAAAATAAACTACAGGTAGAAACAGCTGACCTACCACTAGATGAGTTGAATGACCATTTTACCCGCCTCCCTTCTGACAACACCTCACAACACAAACGACAGACAATAGATGAACTAATGTCATATTCCCAACCTACCCGAGACAAATTCTTTTTTTCCTATATCTCACCTGATGACGCCAAAAGAGCAGTATTACGTATTAAATCTAAAGCACAAGGAATAGACAATATAACAATAACTCTCCTGCAAAAAATAATAGACATTATTCTCCCAACAATAACCCACATTTTTAATGCCTCTATAATGACCGGGACTTATCCCAGACTCTGGAAAATGGCTCTAGTTCGTCCTACACCGAAATCAAACACTCCCACAACACTCGATGATTATAGACCAATTAGTATTCTTCCCTGTTTATCTAAAGCACTGGAACACATAATACACTCACAGTTAACAGACTACCTCACCACACACGACTTACTTGATGAACATCAGTCTGGTTTTAGAACAGGACATCACACAAGTACTGCACTACTTGACATTGTAGAGGACATAAGAGACTCAATGGACAAAAGCAAACTCACCGCAATAGTCCTACTCGACTACAGCAAAGCCTTTGACACAGTAGATATAGACTTAATGCTAGCGAGACTAAAGACACTACATCTGTCGGAAAACTGCCTTGATTGGTTTGCATCTTACCTCACTAATCGTCAGCAATCAGTTTCTGTTAATAATCGCATTTCTTCCTGGCGCTTGGTGAGGAAAGGGGTACCTCAAGGCGGCGTCCTCGCTCCTCTTCTCTTCTCGATTTATATTAATGACGTGACCAAGAAACTACAAAACTGCAAGCATCATCTTTACGCCGACGACCTACAGATTTACACACACTTTAGGCCTGACGAAATTAATGAATATATTGACAAAGTAAACACTGACCTCAGGCATATATCTTTATGGTCCAGACAATATGGGCTGAAACTAAATGTAAACAAAACGCAAGCAATAATTATCGGACAATCCAAGGCTATTACACCTCATAAACAATGGCAATATGCCGGCTGTCATATTAGATAATGAACAAATTCCTTATACCGACGTCGTTAAAAACTTGGGATTTTACTTAGATTCTAATTTAAAATGGCATGAGCAAGTAAAACAAACATCTAAAAGGATCTTCTCCATAATGCATTCCCTAAAGCGACTTAAACATTTTCTTCCTACAACTCTTAAAAGAATTTTAATCCAAACTTTAGTGATGCCGCATTTTGACTACTGTGACGTTCTACTAACTGACATAAGTGACGGATTGTCGGACAAACTGCAGCGTGTCCATAATATGTGTATCAGATTCATATTTAATGTTCGAAAATACGATCACATTTCTCCATTATTCCACGAATTGTCATGGCTACATCTAAAAGAGAGAAGAAAAAAATCGCACTGTCTAATTCTCCTATTTAAGATCCTACATACCTCGATTCCCAATTATTTATCATCCCGTTTCCAGTATCTATCCTCAAACCATAACTTAAACACAAGATCACAACATAGTCTCTTACTTAATATACCGCAACATAGGACATCACATCACTCCATGTCATATACCATCTCCACTTCTCGCAACTGGAATTCCCTACCACAAGAAATAAGGGGCTGCCGGACATTGGCATCTTTTAAAAGAAATCTAAATTTATATTTGCTCTAAACTCGACTTCATTATTATCCAGTGTAAGATATATATATATATATATATATATATATATATATTGGTGTTTCCCGTATAATGTATCATATTTATATTATTATTATTATTGTTATTATTATTATTATTATTATTATTATTATTATTATCGTATCATTATTGTTATTACCCTATAAAATGTTGTTTGTACATGACATTTACATTGTTACATTTATTGTATCTTTAAGTGTTTATAATTAGTATAGTGTATATCTATATTTGTCGAATATTTGTTTGTATTTGTACTGGTTGAGTGGAAGAGAGGGCCTTATGGCCTTAACTCTGCCAGAATAAATAAAGTATTATTATTATTATTATTATTATTATTATTATTATTATTATTATTATTCGTGGATTCTCGACCACCAAATTTAGCAGTTATGACGAATCACCACAAAATTCCATTGTTGCCCAACAGAGGATACTTCAATGTAAAACCATGTCCACTGCATCAATACGATCCATCAAATGTTAGCATGATATGAATTATACATTTCTAACTATAAATTTAACAAAATGTGACTTTCCTTTAAGACACGATGTATTTAAATTTGACATACATTAGGTAATAATATAATATATATGTGCAATAGATCTGTTTATAAATCTTGAAATGGGAATCTCAGAGATAAGTATCATTCAGGGCTTGAGGGTAGGCGGATTTATCAACCGCATTGTTGTCACATATTATCAGGTAGTTGGACGCTTGGTTGACCCTGTAATTCCCTAAATTGATAGCACGAACCTAATCTTGAACCAATTGTTCAACTGATCGGAACAAACTCCTGCATGTTAAAGTGTTTTATGCTGACATTTACCAGTCGCGTCGCCTGCTCGATAGAGGTTTTCCTCTTACGAGTGTCCGACTAGAAGTAAGTTCACTCTACACTTCCTTAGAGAATATAATGTGCTATCAGTTTTATTATTGTTTTATACTTGGATCATTCGTTATCAGGTCAGTAATTTAATAAAATTCTAGGTTACAACAACAACAACAATACTACTACTATTATTATTATTATTAATAATAATAATAATAATAATAATAATAATAATAATAATAATAATAATAATAATAATAATAATAATAATAATAATAACAATCTTCTTTCTTGTAAGCCCATGTTTCCCTTAACAGAGATTTAGGCGCTCTACCCCAAAAAGGAAGAATTTGAATCATACTAATTTAGTTACACTTGTTTTCGTATAGATGTCATTTGAGTGGTCCGTGGTCAGCGTTCCGCCTCATACTGATATCTAGGAAACCAAGGTAGTACTAGGACAGGAAAATTCGGTAAATTTTGCTTAGAGGCCTTTTCATTCAGGCTTAAGGATCTTTTTCGAGCCTGAAAATCTTCAGACCCGGGACCCACTGCTTAAAGTCCCTCCCGGAGGACTTGCTCCTTGGATTTTTCCATCCTAAAAAATCCATCGACCCCGGCCGGGTTTGAACCCGGACCAGAGGCAAGGAGTATAACCACTAGTCCACCGCGGCCTAATAATATAATAATGATGGTGATAATAATAATAATAATAATAATAATAATAATAATAATAATAATAATAATAATTACTCTCTGGCACTATCGAATGCGGAGGTTCATGGCAGTGCGTACACAATCTCTTCATACACCCCTATCTCGAGTTAATGTTTGCAATCATCCCCTGTATAATTTACTTCCCTCAAATCATGGTTAATATTATTCTCCCGCCTCAATCTTGCTCTACCTACTAGCCGCTTTTCCTACAATAAGTTTCCATATCTTTCTTTTATTTCCCATTTGTGTCACATGTCCTGCCCATCGCATTCTACGAGATTTGTCTGTAATTGCAGTATTGCATCTGCTTTCACATAAATATAATGTAGTTCCTAGTTATGTTAACTACTCTATTCATCTTTCTTTTCGTTTCTCTTTGGTCCAAAAAAATCCCAAGAACTTTTATTCTCAAATACGTGAATAATAATAATAATAATAATAATAATAATAATAATAATAATAATAATAATAATAATAATAATGATATAATAATAATAATAATAATAATAATAATAATAATAATAATAATAATAATAATAATAATAATAATAATAATAATAATAATGATATAATAATTATTACAATGCTTATTATTATCATAATTATTCTTATCATTATTTTAATATATTTTGTACGTATTAGGACTTTATTGCCTAGCATGTTATGTGGTATTAATAAAACTATAGATAATTCATAATTTTTAATATCTATATAATTTAACCATATGAAGTGGGCGAGAAAACCTTACGGCCTTAATTTATTCCGGTAAAATAAGTTATTTTATCATTATATTAATTATTGCCGTGTTATTAATTTGCGGTGGAAAAGGGATATCAAACCTCTGTCTTGAGTTTGGTTGTATCTAATTTTCCCTGGTCTGCTATCTCTATTTGTAAGTTCCAAGGGGAGAGTAAAGTCCACAAAGGAGGGAGGATCGAAGAATCAACGGAAAGAAAAATAAAATACATTCATATATAAAGTATATTCATTTTTATTAACTCTTAAATGGGCGAAACACTAATTTCTCACGCAGTTATTTAAACGTGATAACAAAATCATGCAACACTTGTTACTCTATATTGTGTAACTAAACACAAATGTAAACAATTTCTACTCATCCGCTTTTCTACTGTTTTATTAGTAATATTAAATATATTAAACCAATGTATCTTACATTAACAATTATGGTTAGATGTGTCAGTGGAAATAAAATAATTTAAAATTAATTATTGTACATTTTGTAATTCGACACACGTCAAATTTCTATAGTTCGTTTATGTATTATTGTATTAAAATATTATATGAATTAAATCTTAATATATAAAAATTTCGTGTTACGTTGTTTGTCCTCGATGGAATTCTAAACTACTGAACCGATTTTAATAAATTTTGCACACGGTGTGCAGTTTGATCCAACTTGAGACTTAGGGTAGTTTATAACTAAATTTATAGTCGCATTATTTTTTTATTGCAAATTATTTGTTTATTATTTAACAAAGAGTTCTAATTATCTGTGAGTTCCATACGATTCTAACAGATGGCGGTGTAATTATCTGTGAGTTCCATACGATTCTAACAGATGGCGGTGTAAGGTAATTTGGTAAGGTAATTGGTTTATTATTTAACAAAGAGAAATCCAGATGGCTGTGCTTTTTGTTGCAACCGCGAATTTCAATTGAATTACAAATATTGATTATTTCATAATTTAAGTGTGTTTAGTGTTTATTTTATTTACAATATTATTAATTTCGTGTGTAAGTATTAGTTTTAAGTAATCTGGCTGAAAGACAGCAACTTAATTTAAATTTTCTAACGTATACCTTAGCCACAGCAACGCGTGGCTGGGACTTCTAGTTAATTTATATATAGGATACATTGAGAATTTAAAGATTAAGAAACCATTGTATTATTATGTAATTATCACTCTCAACATATATGAAATTAATGTAAAGAGTTCTTTTTTACTACTATTATAATATTAAAATTTATACTTCCTAAAAGTTAAAGACATTTCTTTATTCAAACGTAGGAAAAGATTGCACGTCTTGTTTGAAATGTAAATGCGAAACACCTTCTTAAGTAAAGTGAACTCTCTACCCGTGTCTGACGTAATGCGGCCGATATATGAGATGAGATGAAGCCTCTTATGGTCGGAAGTTTGTGGTTACTTGCTGATCAGGCCTGTCGCATCATCACAGATGAAGATGAAATTAAATGGAAAAATGGTGGAATGAAAATTTTGGCTCTTAGGAAAATTTTTTGGAACAAAGAGAGATGAACAGACAGGTGAATTGAGTAATATCTACTTATAATGGCGTAGCCCATTGTTGAACCATAGCCTCTCCTTTGTCTGGAGTTACTAGACCAAGTTAATTTTTAGTTACCTTATTTGCTCATAGATGTCATGAATGGCATACAGTCAACACACCGACTCAATGAGACATCTAACAACAACTG
>JASPKZ010008277.1:17500-82500 GCA_030220185.1 Diploptera punctata | reverse complement strand
ATATACACTATACTAATTATAAAATATATTAGATGTTGCAGTGGAAATTTCAAGTACAAACATTTTATACGATGATAATAATAATAATAATAATAATAATAATAATAATAATAATAATAATAATAATAATAATAATATTTTTATTTATATACAGAATTATAATGTTTACACATCTTTCTGTGCCTAAAGTTTTATTTTTCTTCTCCACTCGTCTCTCTCCATCCAATCCACGTCTTCCAGTCCTCTTGCTCTCATTCCAGTTCTTATTTCCTGCATCCACGAGTTTCGAGGTCTTCCTCTCCTCCTTCTTCCAATGTTTTCCTGGGTAATCTTTCTTCTTGTATTCGTCGTCCGTGCCCATACCAATTTAATTGCTTATACCGTATTTAATCTACTATTGAATAACCAGTATTCATTTTTTTCTCTTATGACAGTATTTTTTATTTTGTCCAAATTTGAACATCTTGCTGCTCTCCTCAAGAAATCCATTTCCATCGACATAAGTTTTTGTAGAATTTCCACCATAAGAATGGTGATTCTTATGCAAACAAGTATAAGAACAATTTGTGTAGACATTTGCATGATCTACAACTTTTATCTGACCTATTTTATGATACAACGTATCGTTTGGCTGAAAAATGCAAAAAACCCATATTCGCGAACTTTGACCTTGAATAACTTTTTTTGTAGTTGTGGTATCGATGGGGACTTTTCACATTTCATTTATAATTGTGTTCCCAACATTCGTACCAATTTTCAGCTCTGTACGAATTTTTGTAAATTGAAATGTCTATTTTGACCGGACTACTAAGTAATCTTTACCCTATAACTAAAATTATTTTGAATAATCACTGGCATTATCGAACCCGAAGGTTCATGGCCGCGCGGTCAAGCTCCCGATACACCCCTAACCAGACTAATGTTTTCCAATCATCCCTTGTAAAATTCACCTCATTTAAATTATGGTTAATGTTATTCTCCCATCTCTTTCTTGGTTTACCTACTGGATGCTTTCCTTACAAGCATTATCCATGTCTTCTTTCACTCACCATTCTTGACACATATCCTGCCCATCGCAGTCTAATTGCATAATAAAGCATATTAACTTATATGTAATCGTCGAATGAAACTATCCCTCCTACAAAATTTTAATTACCTATTGGAATTCTGTATAAAAAAGTAAGGCGGCAAAATAAAAGTACTAATAAATAATAAAAATAAAACTTAGTTTTATTTGATTTTCATATTTATTAAGATATAATTCAGTGACAGCTGTTTCGGTACACTGTACCTTCTTCAGGCATGTTAACAAATTATGAATTGTGTTATTATAGTACATATCAACTGATCTAAGCAACAACAACAACAATAATTTATTAAAATTTTTAAATTTAACAAAGGCGATTCATTCAAATCAAGTTGAGAATTTAACAGTTTATTACTACTTTTCAATTTATCTAATTATACAGCCTCCAAAATGTCCAACTTCTTATCCTTATCACAAACATGTAAAATTTCAAAATTTGGATCGAAACAATGATTAAATTGGAATAGGTGGTTAGCATATTTTGAATATTCTAAATTTCTGTTATATGCTCTCATGTGTTCCTTTATCCGAGAGATAAAAGGTCTACCAGTTTATCCTATATAGACATTGTCACATGTGCCACACTTCTAATATGGATTTTTATCAAGTAAACACCAACTCAATCGATTAATAAATAATAGTTCAAAAAATCTAAAACAACACGCTTTATTAGAAAACCGAACTAAAAAATGAAAAATAATTTTAATTTCCAACACCTTCGGGATAAAATTAAAGTGGTCAACAAAAAATCATCTCCAACACATCTAGAATAAAACTAGAGTTATCTAAAAAAATACCATCAAAAGCGTGGGGTGCTCTTTATCAATTAATATATTTGATAATAAACATAGGTTGGTAAAAGTAAAGTCTCTAAGAAGAAATCGTAAAAACCATAAAAAGCACCCCTCGTTTTTGATGGTAAAATTATTTTTTTTGTAGATAACTCTAGTTTTATTCTATATGTGTTGGAGATGATTTTTTTTGTTGACCACTTTAATTTTATCCCAAGCGTGTTCGAAATTAAAATTATTTTTAATTTTTTAGTTCGGTTTTCTAATAAAGCGTGTTGTTTTAGTTTTTTAAACCATTATTTATTTTTACACGCTTTATATTGGTTGTAAGGGGTAGTAACGTGTGTATAACCTCTCCTACCCAATTCTCATCCTCACCTTCTCGTGGTACAACCCGTTTTCACAAACGAGGCTCTGAGGACCGAGTCACGGCGGTATAACCGTTCCATCAGGTACTGAGTAAATGCGGTATCCTAATGTCTGTCCAGAGACTAAAAGGTAGCAGCCCTAACACTGGACTACTTAGCGTCGGGCCAGTAACCTGTCCTAAGGAACTTCAAAACTACTTTCAAGTCTCAACACGAAAAAATTATCAACCTGCAGGAAGAAGAAGACCAGGACGTCCACTCAAAAGACTTCTGGATGGTGTTTCTGTTGAGGCCGAAACAGGTCAACAAATGTCCTAAATTCGTGAATGTACTATGATGATGATGATGATGCTTTATATTAGCTTGACCTGTATCTATCTGTCTATCTATCCATGTAACTGAATTTTCAACGCGTTTTTCACCCACTTAAAATAATTGGATCGACTTGAAATTTTGTATACTTGTAAAGGACCCGTGACAATACAATAATTTCATATTTATTTTCTAAAATCCTGGCCAGAATCATCAGAAAATAAAAAAAAAGTGTCTTTGTATTTATGTAACGGAATCTTTGAACACGATTTTCACCCACTTAGAAACATAGGATAGACTTGAAACTTTGTATACTTGTAAAGGACCCGTGACATTACAATAATTTCATATTAATTTTCTAAAATCCTGGCCAGAATCATCAGAAAATAAAAAAAAAGTCTCTATGTATTTATGTAACGGAATCTTTGAACACGATTTTCACCCACTTAGAGGCATTGGATCGACTTGAAACTTTGTATACTTGTGAAGAACCCGTGACAATACAATAATTTCATATTTATTTTCTAAAATCCTGGCCAGAATCACCAGAAAATCAAAAAAAGTGTCTTTGTATTTATGTAACGGAATCTTTGAACACGATTTTCACCCACTTAGAGACATTGGATCGACTTGAAACTTTGTATACTTGTAAAGGACCCGTGACACTACAATAATTTCATATTTTATTTCTAAATTCCCGGCCAGAATCATCAGAAAATCAAAAAAATTAAAACTGGTATAATAGGTTACGGACTTGTCGACTTTTTAGTCAATCGTTGTAAGAGCTCAGTTGGTAGAGCGGTGAACTAGTGGTATACAATTTCAGTAATCGATAGGTCGCTGGTTCGAATCCGGCTGGGGAGGATTTTTTTTTAGAAGAGTAATACTTTTAGCTCATACTACAATAGTATGGAATTTAAAGATATTTACATTCTTATCTTATTCTGTAAAATATTAAAACTAAAAAATAAAAAAATAAATAATAGTTTTAAAAAACTAAAACAGCACGCTTTATTAGAAAACCGAACTCAAAAATGAAAAATAATTTTAATTTCCAACACGCTTGGGATAAATTTAAAGTGGTCAACAAAAAAATCATCTCCAACACATATAGAATAAAACTAGAATTATCAACAAAAAGAAAATAATTTTACCATCAAAAGCGTGGGGTGCTTTTTATGATTTTTACATGTTCTTCTTAGAGACTTTACTTTTACCAATATCTGTTTATTATCAAATATATTAATTGATATAGAGCACCCCACGCTTTTGATGGTAAAATTATTTTCTTTTTGTTGATAATTCTAGTTTTATTCTATATGTGTTGGAGATGATTTTTTTGTTGACCACTTTAAATTTATCCCAAGCGTGTTGGAAATTAAAATTATTTTTCATTTTTGAGTTCGGTTTTCTAATAAAGCGTGCTGTTTTAGTTTTTTAAAACTATTAGTTTTTATTTTTTAGTTTGGTTTTCTAATAAAGCGTGTTGTTTTAGTTTTTTAAACTATTATTTATTTTAATAATGTTGAGTGATTCCGGGTTCTGTGGCCGTGGTCCATAGTTGGTGTTGATACCAGACGTTTCACCCTCAACTGCGGAGGGCATCTTCAGTGGCGAGTGCTTCTAGGCGTGTTTCCTGGTCGGAAGCTCTACTTAGAGTGAACGCTGCGGGTGTTGTATTGATACTAGTGGTGGGAGCAGGGTGAGCGGGCGTGGCTCTTGCTGATTGGCTAATGGTCGTCTCCTTGTTGTCCCTAGTGTTGATGCATTTATTTTCTAGTGTACGGTACCAGGCCTTAGACAGTTTAATACCTTCCTCTTTTCTGTTAATATTTTCCTTATGCTTGTGTATTTCTATAGCCTCTCGATATAATCTAGGGAAATAATAGGAAGTTGTGGCTAAAACTTGTGTATCATCGAATAGAATCTGGTGTCCATTCATAATGGCATGTTCTGCTACAGCCGATTTATCCATTTCTCCTTGTCTGCAGTTTCTTTTGTGTTCTGATAAACGGGTGGCTATACTTCTTTTTTGTGGTCCCTATGTATGGTTTACCACACGAACAAGGAAGTCGATATACGCCGCAAGTGGAGAGAGGTGGCCGAGGATCCTTAGCTGAGCGAAGGCAGTCTTCTATTTTTCTTGTAGGTCTGTAAACTGTTTTTATGTTGTATTTTCGTAGGAGTTTTCCGATACGATCTGTGACTCTTTGTACATATGGTAAGTAGGCTATGCTGGTTGAGGGTGTGTTATCCATTCTGACGTGCTGTCTTCGTGGATGTATGGTTTGTCTTATTTCTTTGGATGTGTAGCCATTTTTCTGGAAACAATGAACAGATGGTGTTGTTCTTGTTTAAGGTGTTGTGGTTGGCATAACTTAGTCGCTCTGTCGAACAGTGTCTTAATGACACCTCGCTTTTGTCTTGGATGGTGGTTAGAGTCTTTGTGCAGATATCGGTCTGTGTGTGTAGGTTTTTCTGTAAACTGTATGTTGAATTTCACCATTGCCAGTCCTTATTATTTGAACATCCAGGAAAGGAAGTCTTCCATTATCTTCTTTTTCCATAGTGAACTGTATTTTGTTGTGTCTGCTGTTAAGGTGTTGAAGGAAACGTTCCAATTCTTCACTGCCATGTCTCCATACTACGAATGTGTCATCAACATAGCGAAACCAATGTTCTGGAGACTTGGGAGCTGTTTTTAGTGCTTCTGTTTCGAATTTCTCCATGAAAAAATTCGCTACTACTGGGCTTAGAGGACTGCCCATGGCTACTCCGTCGGTCTGTTCATAGTAGCTGTTGTTCCATTGGAAGTAAGTAGTAGTTAGTACATGCCTGAATTCAGGCATGTACTAACTACTACTTACTTCCAATGGAACAACAGCTACTATGAACAGACCGACGGAGTAGCCATGGGCAGTCCTCTAAGCCCAGTAGTAGCGAATTTTTTCATGGAGAAATTCGAAACAGAAGCACTAAAAACAGCTCCCAAGTCTCCAGAACATTGGTTTCGCTATGTTGATGACACATTCGTAGTATGGAGACATGGCAGTGAAGAATTGGAACGTTTCCTTCAACACCTTAACAGCAGACACAACAAAATACAGTTCACTATGGAAAAAGAAGATAATGGAAGACTTCCTTTCCTGGATGTTCAAATAATAAGGACTGGCAATGGTGAAATTCAACATACAGTTTACAGAAAACCTACACACACAGACCGATATCTGCACAAAGACTCTAACCACCATCCAAGACAAAAGCGAGGTGTCATTAAGACACTGTTCGACAGAGCGACTAAGTTATGCCAACCACAACACCTTAAACAAGAACAACACCATCTGTTCAATTGTTTCCAGAAAAATGGCTACACATCCAAAGAAATAAGACAAACCATACATCCACGAAGACAGCACGTCAGAATGGATAACACACCCTCAACCAGCATAGCCTACTTACCATATGTACAAAGAGTCACAGATCGTATCGGAAAACTCCTACGAAAATACAACATAAAAACAGTTTACAGACCTACAAGAAAAATAGAAGACTGCCTTCGCTCAGCTAAGGATCCTCGGCCACCTCTCTCCACTTGCGGCGTATATCGACTTCCTTGTTCGTGTGGTAAACCATACATAGGGACCACAAAAAGAAGTATAGCCACCCGTTTATCAGAACACAAAAGAAACTGCAGACAAGGAGAAATGGATAAATCGGCTGTAGCAGAACATGCCATTATGAATGGACACCAGATTCTATTCGATGATACACAAGTTTTAGCCACAACTTCCTATTATTTCCCTAGATTATATCGAGAGGCTATAGAAATACACAAGCATAAGGAAAATATTAACAGAAAAGAGGAAGGTATTAAACTGTCTAAGGCCTGGTACCGTACACTAGAAAATAAATGCATCAACACTAGGGACAACAAGGAGACGACCATTAGCCAATCAGCAAGAGCCACGCCCGCTCACCCTGCTCCCACCACTAGTATCAATACAACACCCGCAGCGTTCACTCTAAGTAGAGCTTCCGACCAGGAAACACGCCTAGAAGCACTCGCCACTGAAGATGCCCTCCGCAGTTGAGGGCGAAACGTCTGGTATCAACACCAACTATGGACCACGGCCACAGAACCCGGAATCACTCAACATTATGATTACCGGCCGTGAAAGCCTGCATTCAACTATTATTTATTTTTTTAATTTTTTGTTTAATTGATTGTCATAAACCGGAATCCCATGAAAATTTAATTGCTTACGATATTTTTAGTGTCTGGGCACGAATATAATTATATTTTTTAAAATTATTATTATCTAACATAATTATAATATTTTTGAATATTTTAATATAGATAAATAGTTACAGTTAATCGTATTCTTCTCATATTTTTCGGCTAAATTACAATGTGGTAAGTTAAAAAAATTGTCATTAATATTTTACAGAATAAGATAAAAATGTAAACATCTTTAAATTCGATACTATTGTAGTATGTGCTAAAAGTAATACTCTTCTAAAAAAAAGCCTCCGGGCCGAATTTGAACTTGCGACCTATGGATTACTGAAATTATATACCACAACAATCCACCACTCTACCAACTGAGCTACCAGAGGATATAATATTAATTTCTTACAACAATGGACTAAAATGACGATAAGTCCGCAACCTTTTATATATCATATATGAAATTATTGTATTGTCATTGGTCCTTTACAAGTATACAAAGTTTCAAATCGATCCAATTTTTTTAAGTGGGTGAAAATCGTGTTGAAAGATTCCGTTACATAGATAGATATAGGTCAAGCTAATATAAAGCGTGTAAAAATGATGCTAAGGCGAATATTCGTTCCCTTAAAGGCATGAACATTGAGTATATGGGTTACTTTACAACGAGGAACTCTGTAAAGTTATATCATTGTCCAAACATTGGGAAAGTTTGACGAAAGGAGCTAGCAACAGGAGGAAGGATGGATCTGAGGAAACTGAATATCGGTGTTATGAATTGGATTCAGTTGACTGTGAATAGGGGGACAATGAGGGTCTTCGTAACTTAAATATGACATTGAAGCCGTATGTTTCATACCCTATAGAGTTAGTAAATAGAAAGAACCTGTGTTATAGTCAGTATTCCATTTTCTTATGACAAGAATCATGTTATTTGGAAGTTCAAATGTTTGGCTAGTTCCCGTTTTCGTTAAGATTATTCATTAGTCGCTAACAATGAGAAAAAAATGTGGATTCATTTCGAAATCAATATTACCTCGAGGAACTAAATATAAGCAGTTGGTTCAATAAGATTTACGAAACAGCTCTAATAAAGCTACAATTTTTACAAAAATATTATTTGTAATACTCATGAAGAGTATAGCTGTAGATGTGTTCATTACATACTGTATACTGTAAACATGTTTAATAAGAAATCAATTGCCATGATTTTTACGACTGGTATTCTCAGTTTAGATACCACATATTTCATAATAAACTCATTTTATGATACATTTTTAAACATTTTAACCAGTTTTATTATTATGATTATTTTGTTTTCAAATCATTTTCAGTTCCCAAATAAATATCTATCTAGTTTTTTTATCTATAATTGGTTTACAATGATTTCAACAGCATTTATATAACATGGACCTGACGCTTACCATTACTTCGATTCACGGGTTGTTACTTTTTGAGGAGTTGGATTTTATGTGTTATCATATGTTGTATGCTCATTATAGTTAAAATAGATACATATTTGCTTCAATTATTTCCTGGATTTCTGATCTGCTTTCCTAGCTACAGAACCGGATGTCCTGGGTTCAATCCCGGCCTTGGATATATTTACTTCTATTTAAAGGCAGTTTCCCATTTTTCATCAGGATCCGGGTATTTGTGTAGGTATATATGAAACAGTAGAAGAGAAATACAACAAAGGAAAACGATTATGCTAAAGAGACAAGTGAATAACGAAATAAAATACATAAAAACTATAATATCATCATTAAATGCAATGTGGGAACAAGTATCTGGAATCTTACAGATTTAAAACAATAATACAATACTATCTGGATTATTATTATTATTATTATTATTATTATCATCATCATCATTATTATCATTATTATTGATCTTCGTGGTGATAAAATCGTAATACATGTAGTCAATAACCCATTTCACCATTTAAGTATATTGGACATCAAAATCATGATTATTATTTGTGTAACTGCATATTCACGTGTGGATATGAGGCCAACACCTGATGGAAGGTCATATCGCACCATGGAGAAAAAAGTATATGAAACAATTCCTTGATATGGATACAAACACAAAATATAAACAGAAACTTAAATATGGCGAAATAAGGTATTTTTGAAGAACTGCAGAACGAATCATAAAATAAATGAAGACGTTTGAAACAGTTTCACACAGTACTTTAGAAAATGTTTGAATATAAACACGATGGTTACATATTTTTTCAATAGAACATGACAGGTTATCAATGTAGATCTTACAGGAAGACGACCGGGACGTCGAATCATAAGATTGATTGATGGAATTTCTATTGAGGCCGATGCAGGACAACATAATGGGCAACTTCGCGAAATTAAGATGATGATGATGATTATTATTACTATTATCATCATCGACATTTTTATTGTTATTAATAGTGAAAAGCACAAAAACCTATGGGTCAGAAACTTGGCAGTTGATGTTTCAAAGAAATTATCATAAGTAATGCCACGAGTGATTTCCAAATTATCGATAAATTCACGACTCACGAAGTGAGGAGTGAATTTATCTAGAGAATTTGGAAATCAAGAGTGGCATTTGTTAGGACTATTTAACGAATAAAATTAAGCTGTTTACTCACAAATCATTATTTAACTATAGTTATTTTAAAATATTTATATATTTAATGTAAACGGCGATGTTTGAAAACAAATGAGAAACGATAGGTACGCTTCTACTGCTTCTTTTGTTTATCACTGCAACCAGATCATACTATTTATTGCCAAAGGAACGCAATATTGTAAGGAGGAGCTTTCTTTAATATGGTAATTATAACACTGATAAATATTTGGTGAAATACGACTCTGATTGGTTGTAAAACAGAAATCATTGAAACGTGATTGGTCATTGACTCCCATTTGGGGCATGAGTTAAATAGTCATAAGTAATGCCACGAGTGATTTCCAAATTATCGATAAATTCACGACTCACGAAGTGAGGAGTGAATTTATCTAGAGAATTTGGAAATCAAGAGTGGCATTTGTTAGGACTATTTAACGAATAAAATTAAGCTGTTTACTCACAAATCATTATTTAACTATACTTATTTTAAAATATTTATATATTTAATGTAAACGGCGATGTTTGAAAACAAATGAGAAACGATTGGTATGCTTCATCTGCTTATTTTGTTTATCACTGCTACCAGATCATACTATTTATTGCCAAAGGAATGCAATATTGTAACAATGCTCTCTAGTGGAGAAAAAATGAAACAGATCAAACTGTATATTAATTCATTTCTGATGTCGTATGACGTAAATATGACAATTATATTTTTCTGGATTATTACCTGGGAAAAAATACATTTAAGAAAGTGCAAACAGTGGTTTCTTTTTTTGGTGGTATAATCAATTGCTACAAATGTTGACATGTATGCACTATATACACAATCTGGTAGCCGTATTTCTTATAGGCTCAGTCACTGCAAAATAACGGTCAGACCTGTCCAGAATATTAAAATGGAGGAGCTTTGTTTAATATGGTAATTATAACACTGATAAATATTTCGTGAAACACGACTCTGATTGGTTGTAAAACATAAAACATTGAAACGTGATTGGTCATTGACTCCCATTTGGGGCATGAGTTAAATAGTCTAGGAAATTGATTTTTGTAAAAGATCAGTTTTAATACAGAAAAATAAAATAATTAGAAACACTCTAATAAAAACTAAAATTAAAGTAAACAGTTCTATATCGGATTATGTACAATAAAAAAAACTGTAATGATACGTCCATGTGAAAATAGTCACTGTAGAACGGCTCTCGGGAAAGCATTGGAATGGCTGCCGTCCGAGAGGCTGAAGAGAGGGAGTCCAAATGCTACTTGGATTCAGGATATAAAAACAACAGTGAGAGAAAGAAGAATAGATGAAGAGTATTGGAATAATAGGAAGGATTGTAGAATAAATTCAATGGACATCGGAATATATCTTTATATTGTTAAACTGGTTTAATTATTTTTATATAGACATAATAATAATAATAATAATAATAATAATAATAATAATAATAATAATAATAATAATAATAATAATAATAACAATAATAATAATAATGATAATGATAATAATAATAATACCAATAAGAATAATAATAACAATAACAACAATAACAATAACAATAACAACAATAATAATAATAATAATAATAATAATAATAATAATAATAATAATAATAATAATAATAATAATAATAATAATAATAATAATAATAATAATAATACGAAAACAGAAGTAAAGCTCCAGTGGATACTATGAAGTGGATTGATGAAGTCAAAAAGGACTTAAAATTGGCAGGAATTACTAAAGAAGAGATCCCAAAAAGATACATATTTAGAATTAAGGTGAATAAGTGGCAAGTTGACCAAGAGGACAAGCCGAAGAAAAAAAACTGGAACAACTTGGACAGATGATAAAAAACAAGCTCATAGCAAAAGAATGAAAGAATTTTGGGCTCAAAGGAAACGCCTCTAAGTACTTTGCGTAGCCCTACATGGGCTCATCTATTATTATTATTATTAATATTGGATGGTACGTCTGAGCCTCATATCCACCTGCTCAGTATTCGATCTTAGGTCAGGACTAATTTCCTGGGTGGTGGTTTTTTCGGGTTTTTCCTTTCCTGTAAAATAATTGTTAGGAAACTTTAAAGCCTATACGGCCTCCTAAAGATCATCTGACCATCATAATCATCATCCGTATCATATTCGCCTTGTTTAGTGACTGTTGTACCTTGTGTTGAATGTTCAAGTTGTCTTAGAGGTGTTCTGGCATTGAGCTGATCACTCATCCAATGAGGCCTTCATGTCCTTATGTGGTCAAAAAAGTATATGTGTGATCCAGAGTTACAAATCTTTTCCTGGTAGGTCCGTGCCTTTGTAAGGCCCAGGTGCCTTGGGGTATATAAGGGGGGGGTTAAATTAAGGTAATGTAAGATTATTGTTAGTTATTGGCTTTCGGTGTAAAATGAACTATATCGCAATACGGAAAATTTTAATGAGAAGAAAGGAGAGAGTCATTTGTTAAATAGCAGTTTTACTGTGAGTGAGTGTTTATTGTTAAAGAGAAGCTTGGCGATAATATTAATGTATTCTTGGAAGAGATGCAAATAGATGATTCATTAAGGTAGGATCTCGTTTCTTTTATAGAAGAGAAGGCGTGACGAGGGGTTGAAAAGAAGGATGGATTGGATAAGTGCGACCTGTGACTTAAAATGATATCTCTCCTTTCTACTTTACTATTCCTTGCGTGTCTCACCGCCTTCTAACTTATTCTCATTAGTTCTTCTCCCTCACTTTTACAGAATAGGGCTTTACATTATGCCATCCGGTCGCCAGCACATCGATTGAATCCAGAGACTTGAACTTATCGAAATAAACACAGTTCCTAAAGGTATTTTATTACTAGTTCACATTGCTCTTTTTTTCGTTTATATATCATGTATGCAACTAAAAAACTTACTGGCACTATCGAACCTATAGGTTCAAGACCACGTGGATATAAGCTCTTCATACATCCCTATCCTGAGCTAATGTTTTCCAATCATGGCCTGTATAATATACTTCCCTCAAATCATGGCCTGCCTACTGAGCGATTTCTCTGATTTTCCTATCCATGCCCCTCTTTCATTCCCTACTCTTACCACATGTCAACGAGACCTAACATAAAATGCATACATTTTACTTAAACTCTCTAACAGAATTTATTAATTTGAATTAATTTGTCCAAGTGCCTAATTCATAATAAATCAAAGCCACAAAATATAAATAATACAGCTAACTAGCACACTGGACTCTCGAGCCCGGAAGTTCACGATCGCGCGGACATGAGCTTTCCATACCTTACTGAGCTAATGTTTTCCATCCACTCTCTGCATAATTCACCTACCTTAAATTATGGTTAATATTATTCTGACATCTATTTTCTTGGCTTATCTACTGGGCGCTTTCCCTCTGCTTTTCCTAAAAAAGTTTCCATGCTACTCTTTCTTCTCTCATTCGTGGCACATTTTCTGCCCATCACAATCTACGAGACAAACTGTTCTTTTTGCATGTGATTTCCGATAAAGATCATGTAGCTCATTTCTTCTCTATTTATCTGTTTGTCTCTCTTTGGTTCAAATATTTTCCTAAGAATTTTATTCTCAAATGTTCATAATCTTTCCCCCTGTCTTAAAGTTAGAGGCTCTGGATAAATCATAAAAGCCTATATCAAGATATATTAGAAGGATTTATGGGAGACATATACGAGATTATACATTTGTTGGGATTCAAGATCAAGTCATATTAACTATATCCTGCTAAAATCAGCTATTATTTTTCATTATTTTAGTTAGCCTGGTCCAGCGCTAGGTACTTCTTGTTAGAGGGACAGCAGATAAGTAATCTGGTAGTCTACATGCATGAGTGAGTAGGAGTTAAATTACCTTGAAACAACAATTCAGTAGAACTACTGTATTGTAAATCTATTGTAAGGGCGAATATTTCCATCCTTTCGAGATATATATAAAATTGTAAATTTTACAAATAGGGTAAACTCGGCTGAATCGCGACACAGTTGTGCACAGAGTATATAGGGGCATTTTTAAATGTTGTTCTCTTTACTGAAATCTAAGACTCCCAGCGAAAGTTCTGGTATCTGCCGACTGACCTCTGCACTTCATGTGTCAAAACCAATTGTACGAGTATGATATTTTGTTTCTCGTTTGGTTATGTGAAGATTTAACAACAAAGAATTGGTGTTCCAGGTAAGTGCAATAATAGCTTCGTACATTCAGTATTTTCGTTTTTTGTTATGCGTGTCTCTTATTAACTAATGGTCCAATTATGAATTCATTTTTGCTAAATTATGAAGTATTTATCCCCAAAGGGATTTGGATAATTCCCGTCATTGTCAGCAATAATTTAAGTTCAACCAACCTATGAAAACTGAAACAATGTATTTCAGGTGAATAGGGACACTAATTTTCGGTTGAATAGGGATAGCGTATTTCACTAATTTATTTGTAATTATTGCATTACAGATGGGTAATTATAAACAGAGTTGGACAGAAGTTGATTTGCGTAGAGCTATTAAAGCATTCCGTCGGGGAAGGAGCTTGTATCATCCGGCAGAGTTATTTGGAGTACCTTGTTCGTGTCTTCACCGTCACCGTAACAGAGGATGTGACGATCCGTTTGATAGCCAACAAAGAATTCTTCCGTATTGTGCATGTGAATTTGAATTAGATTTCAACAATGTAAGAAATACAGGTTTTTGCTTCTGAGAGAAGAATCCAATAAGCATGATGATACTGAAGAGTCACAAAAGAATAACATTATGTGTGTATTTTGTTTATAAAGTATAGTGGCATGATAAAGGACGTGAATGGTATCATGAAAAGCGTGTTGGAGCTGAGGGATGAAAAACGTTGTTTGTAGGCCTATATATAAATTATTCTGATTCTATGAGAGTTTACATAGAACTTATATTATAAAAATTGTTTTTAAAATGTCTGACAAATACACATTTTCCCGAAATGTGTCATTTCAAACTGCCCTGATTCACCAAAAAGACTGTCCCTATTCACCCTAACAGATTATGATAAAGATACTGGAATATATATGTCAACAATTCCTCGTGCATTCGATTGATGAAACTATAACTGGTAAAATATTGATGAAAGATTATATTAAATTATTATTGAAGTACTAAACATATATGTAATACTGATAATGAAACAGATTTTCCTATTTTTGTCCCGATTCTCCCGAGCTTACCTTATAACTTATACACGAGAAAAAAATCCTTGAAAATCCTGATTCAATGAAATGACAGTTTTAATAAAAACAAACAATTTTGTTAAACTCTTCATTAAAATCAGTATACGTTTTCGGAATTTTTCAATCTCTACTAATGTAGAACTAACTATATGTTATGTTTTCTCGGGAATTGCATCGGGTTAAGTCGAAATTAGTCAGCTAATTTATAAAGAAATCCTAATTACGAAACAGCGTCGAGAAAACTAATAATATAGGAATCGATGTATCTTCCAGTGCCCTATGGCGTCGATTCACCCTTTTTGAATATAATTTGAATATATTTGTCATATTATATATATATATATATATATATATATAAAAGTGTGTGTGGGCAAAGCACTTCATGTGTGACATATATGTATGTATGTATGTATGCATACTGAATACTCGGAAATTATTTACAAACGTCTGGGGCTTGAAGATGGGTCTAAGTTGATAATATTATGAGCGAGTGAGCCGGAGTTATATTCGGAGATGTGGCGAGTGTGTTCACTTTCACTTTTAACATCTGTTGTGATGCGGGTGGGCTTGGTGTGGGTTGATGCAGTGGTAATTTGTGGTTTTGGCACCGTGAGTCGTGCTCCATGCCGGTGACTTGCCGACCGTGTGCGTGTGGCTCTGGCGGGGGTCGCACCCGGTGCTCTCCCAGTCCAGGGCCGCCGCGGAGCGGTCCGGTCGAGCTCGTAACGCATTGTATCTATCCGCGTATTAATGCCGAAATGTTGCTGGAAACTATGGACTTCGTTATTCCAAACATGGTTGCTTCTCGAGTTTAAAACAGTGATTGTAGTGAACCTATATTCATCGGTGAAGAGTATTTGTTTTTGAATCTGGAACTTGTCCACACAACGGTGTAGAAACCACGTACAGAAATTAGCGCACAACGGAAAATCGGAATAACCCGTTGGATATACCATTTGGGTGTAATTGCTGCTCATGGAGAATATCCCAGACGATGTATGTAGCACAACCATTGCACGCTCAACGGTTTAATGGGGTCCCTTCAACGCGATTCAATACCCATCCTCTTCATAGTTGGGAGTGTAATGTCTCCTTAGAGCATCAAAATCATCCATGTTGACAGTGAAGGTACTTCTTTACCGAGGTCGTTGAATACCTTTGGCGAACAGCTATGCGATGGAGACACACGATGTGGATAACGCTCGTGATAAAACCGACGAGCAGCTCTACCTTTACTTGTAGTCTCGCTGTACTTTATGGGCCCCAGCTGTGCTCACAACCGCAAACAGGGCGTGTCCCCGGGTGGCGGATAGAGGAACGGTCGGTGGTTTGCTTGCATTCCTCCCGGCTAGGTCCAGACCGGACCCGCGGGCCATTTGTGAGGTCGTCAGGACTCGAGCGACCAGGCGTACTACATAGCTCGTGCTGCGCCCTCTTCAGCAACCAAACGCGTCCCCTCGTTGGCGTAGTGGGGAAAAGGTCGGTGGATCTGTTAGTCAGTCCTCGCTTCGAAGTCCGATGGACTCGCGGACCTTAAGTGGGGTCAACAGGAGACGAGCTCACACTGCCTGGACCCACAGCAGGAGCGTGCGGCCACCGTGGCGAAGTGGTGGGAAATCGGAGATCAGGAGCTCCTTTCTCTTGGTTCAATGAACCCGAGGTCCATCTGTGGGGGCGCCATGGGCGATGATCACCCGGGATGCATACATTGCTCAGTGGGCTGGACTCACAGCAGCGGCATGACTAGCCCTAGTCTTGCGAACGGGCTGGTTGCGACAATACAGGGAGTAATGCTGGGAATTACCACCAGGTCAATAAGCTCGGAAACGGAGAAAGCGCGGTCTTTTGGGTGTGGGATTTGCGTCGACTCCTGGATCGGGTTACTCAAGGACAATCTGTGAGGTCGTCAGGAGTTGAGCGACCTGACGTACTAATGCTCAGGCTGGACCCACTTCAGCAACAAAACACGTTCCCAGCTGGTGCACTGGGGGAATAGTCGGTGGATCTGCTCGTCAATCCTCCCGGCTAAGTTCAAGGGACTCGTGAACCATTAGGGGGTCGGCAGGAGATGAACGCCCTGTCGTACTATTTGCTTACCTGTGGGACCTTGCGAGCTCCTGGCCGGCCCACAACGGCAACAGGACACGTCTCTGGGGGCGGACCAGGGCACGGCTCGGACCAGCGCAGAGGGGATCAACTGTGCTGGCTCTCGGCTCAACCTACGTTCTCGTGGATCAACTGTGAGGTCACCAGGATATGAGTACCTCTATGTACTATAATCTCACACTGTGGGGCTTGAGGATTCAAGCCCTAACCGGTCTCACAACGGCTGCAGGACGCGTCCCTGGAGGGAACAGGGAAATGGTCGGTGGATCTGCTACAGCAGTCCTCCCGGCTAGGCTCAAGGAGCCCATGGACCAACTGTGGGGTCATCAGGAATGAGCGACCTGATGTACTATGTAGCTCAGCAATTTCCCCTGAAGTTGCGACTCCAATACCTTCTCCCTCAGATGTTGGTTTTATTGCCTAACTTGAATGTGATCGAGATGTAGATAAGGGAGGACGAGAATTCTGGGATTTGGGAGTAGGGCCTTCTGGCCGAGGTATCCCAAGGGGTGGTGGAATGGGTCCAGATGTACACTAATACCTTGCGAGTGTATTCTGTATTTGTGCATTCAAACCATGGTAGACAAATGAAAGAAGGTTGGTTCGAAGATGTACTGCGAGAGGCAACATAGGTATCACGTGGTCTTCGTGCGGATAATGACTTAATCTAAGCATCGTTAACCTTGTGAACCTAATTGCATATAGTGCAGGTAAACTTTATACATTCAGCAGAAGCGGAAGAGTTAAACATTTCATATGAACATTGCCCCCTCTACAAGCCATTTGAAGTTTGTAATGATCACGACTAGGATTTCTATGTAAATAGGTATTTGTTTTTACGTTAGTTACAATTAAAATTTCGTTATACGATGTAGGGTATTTGAAGTGATTTAAGACACATTTATTTTTCCATAGTTGTCCATATTTCAAAGTATGGTACATAGTTTCCATATTTCAGAGGACATTACATATCTTATAAAAGAACGTTTTATTTTAAATATATTCCATATTTTATGGTTTTAAAGTTATTCTTTTTAGATGAACGTATTACATTTGTTTTACTAGTATCTGCATTTCAAAGACAGATTTTTGAATTTACGAAATTTTGAAAACAATGTGTTTTGTGCTCATTCTTTTCTTTATTGTGAGCCTCGTCAATAAACCCCCTGTGACAATAAAATATATTATATCTGGCCACAGCAGGTCTGGTCCCGACAAGTAGCGGAGTCACAGGGTTGAAACATTTACCTTAATGTGTTCTATTAATTAATTCATGACCTCAGTCGCGTATGAGGTTTCAGTGCATCTTCAGTGTTTTATATATTTTATCTTTCGGTAATTCGTATCATAAATAATTAAAATAACCACCAGATCGTGAATCGTAATCTGCCAAAATTATGATTATATGTAAGTGGTTTTCCGAATGAAGCACTATCAAAAAATGGTAAAGTAAATTATTTAATGACTACCAGAAAACGTTTGAACAATATATATATATATATATATATATATATATATATATATAAGCTTTAGTCCATATTTTACTCCACACTTAGGGGAAAATTGGTTCATATGTAAATATGTATTTAGTCACTCTTTATATGTAAATCCTAGACCTGATAATGAGAATTTGCGAACATATCTGTAAAATTGCGATGATAAAATTATTTGAAATCAATAATACAAACACAGAAATGCATTAATTGGAATAGTTTCTGAAATAAAAACTTATTAAACTATTAAAACATACGTTGTATATTGTCGTGTTCAGTGACTTTTCTTTACCTGTCCTTTGGTAACGACTCCTGAAGGATATGTTTCGTAAACAACCGTCAAATTGATGGTAAATCTACATAGAAATAAGTTACTAAACTTAACAATGCATCTAACTCCTGGGAATAGCAGGTAAATACTATTTTATTATTAAATGTGAACTCCAGGTGCTGTAATGTTATTAAATATATAATATATAATATAATAATAACTCTAATAAACAATTCTACGGGTTTTCAGAAAACTTAATATTTACAAACAAAAGTTTTCAGGAGAGATTTTTTATTAACTTACAAATGAAAGACATTGCACTCACAGCTAAATTAAATATGCACAAAACAAAATTAATCAAATAATTTAAGATGCTATAAAAATTGTCTCATAGATAGATACCATTCCAAATCCCTGAAGATAACACATTTTTACAAACGTCAACTTCTACACACTTCCTAAATATAATATACTATTTTTATCAACATTTTCAAACAGAGATCCTAATTGGCGTATTAAGTCCAGAATTGTGTTGAATATAGATTTTAAGTATTTTATTTTTTTTACCACTAAATATTGTTTAACAGTACCTTCAGTAATACTGAATTTAGTAATATCATAACAAAACACATAGAGTGTATGCTCCGATTGCACCCACTACACTTTTCTTGCTTCATATTCTGCACTAGGTAGATATATGACTTTAATATGATTTATTTTCAATATTTGCAGCACATCGGCAGACCACGTTACGCAGGTGCTGTGTAAAATTGAACCTTTGTATATACCAGAACAAGCATATCAGTCGCATTGAATGGAAACTTAATTTGCAAATTTAATTTAAAATAAAATCTTTTCAAGTTTTTAACAATAACTAAGCACTAGCCCTTTTATCCATATTTCCTCATATACCGTCAGGTAAAGCAATCGGTGTCTAGATTTCGACATGCTACTCCTTTTCAATATTTCCAAAGATGAGGTCTTCAGGGATATAACTGTGGTTCCATATTGTATAATAATAATCTTTCTGAAAACAGTACATTTTCTGTTGGTTTCATGAGGATAGAGAAGGCTGTACAATTTTTGTTCTATGTTGCACAAGAATCAGAATGAAGCTAATTTATATAGTGATTTAATACAGATGCAGTTTGATTGGAGCTACGACCGCTTTGGACTCCAACAGTTTGAAACGTTTATACTCTAATTTCCTACGTGCCGTGTTGTTAAGTTGTGCAGCCACACTTGTCTATAAATGTTTTTCATATTGTGGGAAAGGTTGATTTTGTTGACAATTGAAACATATTCATTCCATCCTCTTTTGTACCTTTCAAAATTTTAAAAAAATCCTTAGCTTACGTAGTTAATATCAGGCTTGGTTTTAGTCTTTTCTTCTACATCAGTTTATTTAATTTTCATTAAGTACTCGGCTCATGAAAACCAAGTATCAGTGTGAAGATTTCCAAATACCAGATAAAATATCTGTATTTTAAGAAAAAAACATGACAAATGAACTTAGCGAAAATTTTCATTGCAATATATTCTCTACACCAACTTAAAATTTAATTCAGATGGGAGCTAGGAGCGACAGAAATTCCATTGAGAGTAATGGACCTCTGGATATTTGATCTTTAATATATTTATCATAAGTAATGCCACGAGTGATTTCCAAAGTATCGATAAATTCACGACTCACGAAGTGAGGAGTGAATTTATCTAGAGAATTTGGAAATCAAGAGTGGCATTTGTTAGGACTATTTAACGAATAAAATTAAGCTGTTTACTCACAAATCATTATTTAACTGTAGTTATTTCAAAATATTTATATATTTAATGCAAACGGCGATGTTTGAAAACAAATGAGAAACGATAGGTACGCTTCTACTGCTTCTTTTGTTTATCACTGCAACCAGATCATACTATTTATTGCCAAAGGAACGCAATATTGTAAGAATGCTCTCTAGTGGAGAAAAAAATGAAACATCAATCTGTATATTAATTCATTTCTGATGTCGTATGATGTAAATATTACAATTATATTTTTCTGGATTATTACCTGGGAAAAAATACATTTAAGAAAGTCAAACAGTGGTTTCTTTTTTTGGTGGTATAATAAATTGCTACAAATGTTGACATGTATGCACTATATATACAATCTGGTAGCCGTATTTCTTATAGGCTCAGTCACTGCAAAATAACGGTCAGACCTGTTCAGAATATTAAAAAGGAGGAGCTTTGTTTAATATATGGTAATTATAACACTGATAAAATATTTCGTGAAACACGACTCTGATTGGTTGTAAAACAGAAATCATTGAAACGTGATTGGTCATTGACTCCCATTTGGGGCATGAGTTAAATAGTCTTAAAAAGTTCAGTTTGCTCTTCGTCTATTTCCTAAAGTCTACAAAAATCGTGATTTTCTCTAGACATTTCTCGTAATGTTATAAATGGTAACTCAAGTTTAAGTTCACAAACTCTCGATAAACAGTGTCAACAGCTGATTAGTAATGTTTATGAAGGAAAACAATATTGGGAAAGGGCTTGTTACCGAAACAGAAAAGGCAGTTAAATTACGTAGGCAAACGGTTAACAAAGGAGATAACAGGGAAACTAAAACTCCTGGAAAATGTGGACGAAAAAAATTGATTATGATTTAAAAAAAAAAAGACGATATCACCTGTGATTTAGTTCATAGAGAGGCTTACAGGTTTTATGAATAGGGACAGTCAACAACAGTTCAAGAACTTCTAGTCCGACTTCAACAAGAATACCAGTTTCCTTATAAAGATAGGCATGTTAGGGAACTTTAAAAAAAACTGGAGTTCAAGTTTTGCACATTAAATAAAAGATGTACTGTAATGGAATTGGCGAGAGCAGTAGCGTGGAGGAAATAGCTAAGCTAATCTAAAATTAGAATATATTCTTGATAACAATGAAAAAGGGAACGGCCATGAAGTCTTGAGTTTATCGTCATACCATCGCTGCTTGAACCTTATCCAATTGATTTCGGCAAAGTTTAAAAACAAATACGAAAACGAAGATCATCCCATTATTGAATGAGAGTGTATATTATGCAATTCGTGACTGTATAACATAATAATATCTAAATTTATGTGTTCAGCAAGTGAGAAAGAAATAGAAGAACACATATCGAGCCATACACCACGATCATTCTGAAAACAGCCGGCAGTAATAGTGGGTACTCAAGTGAAGAAAACGTTAAAGTATGTTCCCATACATTAATAATACTATTAATGCTATTGGCATCTTACTTTACTTATGAATAAACCCGTAATTAATTATTAATGAATAATGCAATTTAAAATAAATAGTTTCTGGCTTGTCCACCGCTGTGATCTCATCGCTTGTGGGCCCAGTTTCGATCCCCGGGCGGGATACGTTTCTTAGGTTAGGTTTTTTCGGGGGTTTTCCTCACCTGTAGGACATTTTCGGGATATTTAAGGCCCAAACAGTCCCCGAAAACCGTCTGGCTATCATTATATTTTCCTCATTAGATTTAATTTAAGGCCTCTCCTGGGGTATAATTACCATCACTATCACCTTTAATATCATCGGCAGAGCGTAACCCCGTCTTTCAGGCGCTCCAACCTCAGAAATGGGTTACAAGTACGCCAAGAATATAAAAAAATGTTATAATTACAACCTGGTGGCGTTGATTAAAAAGAGTTTAACCCTAAACAAATGAAATATTTCTTTGAATGTAAACTTGATCTTAAAATAAACATACTTCTAAAGCGTGTGGAAATTGAAAGGGAACTGCTGCTCTCCATGGCATGAGAGAGTGATATAATAAAATAAAAAGTGAATTTAAAATGTGTTTAACCTATCTCATTTCTATATATTTTCCGAATTTCCTCTGCACTTTCCGTTGAAGAGAGTCTCTCTCTACCCTGAGTGAATCCAAGTTAACCCCTAGTGAACCCAAGTGATCATTCAAAATTATTTACGATAACCACAGCCTATTTCATACAACACAACAACATGGAGAAAACTAATTCCTACTTCAGACTGTACTGGAATTTTCATACTTCAAATGTTTTCTCGCAGCAGATATTATCTTACGTCCTCTTTCAATTATTGGACAGCAGAATTATTTATATATATACATATAAATTTGCTTACCTGTTATGGTGGCCACTAGATGTCAGGAGGAACGACTTCCCGCTACCTCTTATATGAATTGAGAATACTACATATATAAGAAAAATGTATGCTTGTGTTGGAATACTTAGGTAGCTCAGTTGGTTAGAGCGCTAAACGTAAAGAGTTTAGCGACTCGGGTTCAAATCCTGACTGAAGCATTCATTTTTCTTTTCATATCATACTTGCATTCATTGCCAAATGTCAAAAGTATAGTTATAACATCTAAATATACAAGCGTTACTGCTATAAAGTAAGTATTCTCTTTAAAAATTTGCTTAACTGTTATGTTAGCTACTAGATGTCAGTCAGAACAAATTTCCGCTACCTCTTGTGTGAATTGAGACTACTTTATATATAAGGAAAATGTATGTTTGAATTGGGATACTTACGTAGCTCAAATCGTTAGAGCGCTAAACGTACAGAGTTTAGAGACTCGGGTTCAAATCCCGAGTCAAGCATTAATTTTTCTTTTCATATCATATTTACCTTCATTGCCAAATGTCAAAAATATAGTTATAACATCTAAATATACAAGCGTTACTGTTATAAAGTAAATATTCTCTATAAAAATTTGCTTAACTGTTATGTTAGCCACTAGATGTCAGTTGGAACAAATTTCCGCTACCTCTTGGGTGAATTGAGAATAATACATATGTAAGCATATCATATTTGCCTTCATTGCCAAATGCCAGAAATATAGTTATAACATCTAAATATACAAGCGTTACTGCTATAAAGTAAATATTCTCTTTTAAATTTTGCTTAACTGTTATGTTAGCCACTAGATGCCAGTCGGAACAAATTTCCGCTACATATTGTGTGAATTGAGAATAGGCTACTACATACATAAAAAATATGTATGTTTGAATTGTTGGAGTACTTGGGTAGCTCATTAGAGCGCTAAACGTACAGAGTTTAGAGACTTTGGTTCAAACCCCTACTCAAGCATTACTTTTTCTTATCATATATATATATATATATATATATATATGGAAAACAACGGGAAGCTACCACACCTACAATTCCCTAGTAAAGCTGCAAAGCATAGCAGTGAAAGACCTGCCCTCGGACAGAATTGCTATGGATGGCTTATATACGCACGCACGCACGCACGCACGCAGGCACGAACGAACGAACGCTCGCACGAACGCTCACACTCACACTCTCACACTAACACTCTCACACTAACCCTTTCACACTAACACTCTCACACTAACACTCTCACACTAACACTCTCACACTAACACTCTCACACTAACACTCTGACCCTAACACTCTCACACTAACACTCTCACACTAACACTCTCACACTAACACTCTCACACTAACACTCTCACATTAACACTCTCACACTAACCCTCTCACACTAACACTCTCACACTAACACTCTCACACTAACCCTCTCACACTAACACTCTCACACTAACACTCTCACACTAACACTCTCACACTAACACTCTCACACTGAACACTCTCACACTACCACTCTCACACTAACACACTCACACCACCTAACCCTCTCACACTAACCCTCTCACAACTAACACTCTCACACTAACACTCTCACATCACCCTCTCACTCTAACACTCTCACACTCACACTCGCACACCTACACCACTCTCACACTAACACTCTCACACTAACACGCTCACACTAACTCTCTCAACACTAACACTCTCACACGTACCACTCTCACACTAACACTCTCACACTAACACTCTCACACTAACACTCTCACACTAACACTCTCACACTAACACTCTCACACTAACACTCTCACACTCTAACCCTCTCACACTAACACTCTCACACTAACACTCTCACACTAACACTCTGACACTAACACTCTCACACTAACACTCTCACACTCTCACTCACACTCACTCACACTCACTCACTCACACTCACTCACTCACACTCACTCACTCACACTCACTCACTTACTCACTCACACACTCTCACACTCACTCACACTCTCACTCACTCACACTCACTCACTTACTCACGCACACACTCTCACACACTCTCACTCACACTCACTCACACTCACGCTCACTCACTTACTCACACACACACTCTCACACTCACTCACACTCTCACTCACTCACACTCACTCACTTACTCACACACTCTCACTCACACTCACTCACACTCACTCACACTCACGCTCACTCACTTACTCACTCACACACTCTCACACTCACTCACTCACACTCACTCACTCACACTCACTCACACTCACTCACTTACTCACTCACACACTCTCACACTCACTCACACTCTCACTCACTCACACTCACTCACTTACTCACGCACACACTCTCACTCACACTCACTCACACTCACGCTCACTCACGTACTCACTCACACACTCTCACACTCACTCACACTCACTCACTCACACTCACTCACACACTCTCACACTCTAACACTCTCACACAGTAACACTCTCACACTTTCACTTTCACACTCTCACTCTCTCACTCTCTCACTCACATTCACACACACACACACACACACACACACACACACACACACACACACACACCACACACACACACACACACACACACACACACACACACACACACACACACACACACACACACACACACACACACACAGGGTTTTAATGAATAACACCGACAAAATTTTAGGTATTGTAGAGGAGAGTTTGACGAACAATTTTTTATGAGGAACTTGGGGTGTGTGAAGCCAAATTTTGAAGTTATGACTTTTTTAAACTAGATATTCGTACTCATTAATCAACAATGACGCAAACTGTGAATATGGTTTGTCTTGGGAATACTTCAGTTCTGCCCCAATAGTAGGATAACCCTAGTTTTAATTACAAATATAGCAGCATTTTCAAAATTTTGAGCCATGAAGTTGTGGAAATTTCGTTTTTCGGCAAGAGCCAGTTCGCCACTGACAGTCTGTATTTCGTGTCCTGTCATGATATCGTATGTATTAAATGTCTGATAGTTCAAACGTTGGCGCAATAATAGCTCAGTGGGTATCATGCTTACCAATGATTATTGAAATGTCGGGTTCAAAACTCTCTTTGTGTTTTTTTTATATTTTTATTTCCTTTTTTATTTTTATTCAGAGAAGGATATTGCTTTTTTAGTTACTTAATTGGCTTTCTGATATTCTGTTTAAGGATTACTATTTGTTTTTAATTAAACTAGTTGCGTGATTTGTTTACCTTTTAAAGCACAGGTAATTATTTTAATACTGTACATTTACACCAACTCCTCATGCGCGTGTTGTGATACTAACGACTGATACCAGTCTGTTTCACTACTGCTTTGAAACTTATAGGAGCAACATTAACATGAACTTTATGGCTAATGTTTATGCATTACATTAATTAGCAGATATGCATTATGTTTATGGCGAGGCAAGAGGAAATGCGCATGCAGCTGCCCAATTGTACAGATAAATATATCCTGGCAGACAACATGCTCATCATTCAACTTTCCAAACCATCCACCGGCTGTCTACGGGAAACTGGAACCCTGGTGGTGCATAAACCGGAATCCGGCGCAAGACGAATTCGTCGTACCCTGGATTTTGAAGAAGAGGTGCTCGACATGATTCGAGAGAATCCTTCTACCAGTACACGAGCAATTGCACGTGCCATAGGTACAAACCACGTCAGCGTATGGCAGGTCTTGCAGGAAGAAGGACTGCACCCCTTCCACTATTTGAAGATACAGTGCTTGACACCGTTAGACTTCCGACCTCGCGTGCAGTTTTGTAACTGGGTCTATGAGCGGCTGGTTGAACAGCCTGATTTCTTTTCAAAAGTACTTTTCACCGACGAGGCTTATTTTACAAGAGAAGGAGTTGTTCTATACCATATTTGGGAACCTGAACATTTATTGCCCATTGTAGACAGAGGCTATCAACACAGGTTCGCCGTTAACATATGTGCTGGTATAATTTCCAATTACATCCGTGGCCTCCACGTTCACCTGATCTCACTATTCCAGATTATTTCGTATGGGGACACATTAAGAGTCTCGTGTATCAGAGGGGGATACATTAAGAGCCTCGTGTATCAGACTCCAGTCGACTCAGTGAGGAGTTACTGGCGAAAATTTTGGCTGCCTGTGACGAAATCAGAAATACTCCAGGAATCTTTTGAAGGAGTGCGAGCATCATTTCTGTGCAGATGCAATTTGTGCTTACTCCATCAAGGGCAATATTTTGAACAGAATTTATGATCCTGTTTTTGAAGCAAACATGAATAAAGAGATTTTGTGGTTCTGTATATTTAAATCATGCCACCTTTACTAAGTGCACTGTAATATAATATAACAAGTTGGTTTTCATTTATTATTATTATTGTTATTATTATTATTATTATTATTATTATTATTCTTAAATGCTAACATCTTTAATTTAAAATAAAATATGAATACGAATTTGATTCCCTATACTATTTGTCCACTGGCAAGCCAAACGATAGTAGACCTTAATTTAATTTTAAACTTGAGGAGATAAAATATAACTTAGGAGAAGAACAATGTGGATTCCAGAGTGGAAGATCATCTATTGATAATATTTTATGTATTAGACAATTACAAGAGAAAATCCTAGCAAAAAATAGAGAACTACATATGACCTTTATTGATTTAGAGATGACATATGATAGTGTACCTCGACAATTTTTATGGACAGCAATGAGGAATATGAATATAAGCGATAAATGGATTAATATTGTTAGGAGGATCTATAGTAATACAAAAGCTAAAGTAAAAATACAGAATACTTTAACAGAGGAATTCACAGTGAATAAAGGCCTTAAGCAGGGATGCAGTTTGTCACCAATTCTTTTTAACATTTATTTAGACCAGACTCTTAACTTATGGTATAAAAAATGTTCTGAAATGGGTATTCCTATAGGAGGAAAAGTACTGCATTCATTGTTGTTTGCAGATGATCAAATAATTTTTGCAGAGGATGCAGATGATATGAAATATATGATAAATAAACTAATGGAAAAATATAAAAAATGGGGACTGAATATAAATTTACAGAAAACAGAATATATGTGTTTGGGAAAGGACGTGGATGATCTCATACTCGAAACATGGAAAATAACAAAAATTGAAATTTTTAAATATCTTGGGTCAATAATTACAAGTTTAGGTACCTGTGAGAGAGATGTACAGACTAAAATTGCAATGGCAAAAAATGCAACTAAGACATTACATGGAATAATTTGGAATAAAAATATTACAAAGGAAACTAAAATGAAAATTTATAAGAGCATAATACAGAATATTTTGTCATATGGAAGTGAAACTTGGTCTTTGACGGAAGTACAAAAAAATAAAATTAGAACAGTTGAATTTGATTATTTTAGAAGAAGCCTCCAAAAAACAAGACCGGGTAAAATAAGAAATGAATTCCTTTGGGGAGAAACGAATGTCACCACATCTGTTGTTAAGAGGATTGAAAATCAAACGCTTAAATGGTATGGCCATGTACAAAGAATCGAAAATGAAAGATGGCCAAAAATATATACTAAGGGTCACTCCCTGGAAGAAATAAACGTGGCAGACCAAGATGGAAATGGAAAACCAACGTCAGAACTATAATGGATGATAGGAATTTGGAAGAGGGAGATTGGAATGATAGAGATAAATGGAAACTGAAGACGGCAAACCTATAAGTGGTGGAAAGCCGAAGAAGAAGAAGAGAAGAATTAATTTATTAATTTTGTTACGACTTTCCTTCATGTTTGTGCTAAGTTTCGCGTTATGAGACTTGATGCTACTTTCATACAGTATTATTTTAACCTGAAGTAATGGTTACACTAACGCATAAATAGCCTTTTATTTCGACCGTCTGAACCATGTGATTTTCACTTACCTAGTGTACTGTATAGTATTCCTTCTTTTACACTAATACAGAATATTGTCATTTATTACTTTCCTGCATCATACTAAAATAAATTCTACAGTATTTTGTACTAAATTTCCAAACATCATACACAAGAAAAAAAGAATATAAAAAAATAAAAATAGAACGTCAGCATGTCTGGGGTTTGAACATCACATTCCTAACGAATGATATTTCTTACCTGGTACGTTACCATTGAGTTAAATGGTCTGAGGAAGTCAACCTGCAAAAGAAGGCTACACTATGTAACAGCTTGTCAACAAAATCTTCGAAATATTGTCAGTGGCGTACTGGCTCCTAACACATTTAATATTATAACTTGCAAATTTGAACTTCTAGACTACAAGTTGAATATCTCAAAAAATTGTTTAATAAGACACCTCTAAAATACCTGAAAGTTTGTCGGTGTTATTCATTAACACTCTGTATATATTCTTTACATAAAAGTAGGTAACTTAATCATGTATAATGACATACCTACAATTCATTTACGTTCTTTAAACATGTAAGAATAAGTAAATTAAATTAGAAAAAATACTAAGTTTGAGTAAAAAACTACTATGTAGATATTCACTTTAGTAAAACTTAAGTTTTGAGAAAACTCAGTGAGTTTTATCATTTTTTTACACAATAGACATTAACTATACATATATTTTTGACTACGCCGCCGCGGTGAACTAGTGGTTTTGTTCTTTGCCTTTGGTCCCGGAGGTCGATGTATTTTTTTAATATGTGAAACACCCCGAACCGTGGGTTCTGACTCTGAAAAGATTTTCAGGCTCATAAAAAATCCTTAAGCCTGAACAAAGAGGCCTCTAAGCAAAATTTATCGATCTCAAAACCCTAATAGTACCTTAGTTGCCTGCTAGATGTCTCATTTAGTCGGTATGTTGATCGCATGCCACTCATGACATATTCGGGCAAATACGGTAACTAAAATGAAGTTGTTGTATAAACTCCTGACAAAGGAGAGGCTATGGCTCAACAACGGGCTACGCCATTATTCATTATCACTGTTAATCATATCTCTTATTACCTACTTTTGAATGATTACTTACATTTAAAAGCTAAATATGGAATTGCACATTAAGATTGATTATCCTTGGTTTTAAACAGCCACACTTCAAAGACTGGTAGAGTTATAACGTTCAATTATTTTCCTTATAAACTACGCAACGATATAATAATAAGTTGAAATTTTATTAAAGTTTTTTTTTTAATTCTTTGTTAATTTGATAATCAGGATAACGTTCGGTATAAAACGTATTATTTTGTTTGCATTTACAAAGATAAGTACGCTGTCAGTCTTGGATAGATGAGCTTTCATGTGAAAAATTACAAGATTTGAAGTGCATGAACGGATATCAGAGCTTAAAACCGGTCATTTATCACCGACTGAACCACCACAAGGACTGATCGGTTACCGCCATCTTTCCTCTTTTGAACGCGGGGAATCATTATACTGCTGTATAACAATAAAACGCTATAAACCCTTTTACAACGTGGCAATTCTCGCTTAAATAAGCAATAGACATCATTATGAATAAACATGAACATTCGTATTTTAAAGACAAAATGTGCAGAGTTCAGTTATAAAGTAGAACTTATAAATGGTCGATACCTGAAGGTTTGACTTTAAGTATTACTATCTCCCTATCAATGCAGTTTATGTTAGATATACATACATTTGAGAATATGTTACAAAATGTGCATATTTCATCGTTCATCGTGCCAAGCGAGTTGGCTTATATATATTCGGGAGTCTCCGATTTAAATCCCGGTACCGACGAACCTGACTGATGGTTTTTCCTGGATTTTCTCAGTTGTTAAGACAAGTATGAGTTTGAATTTGATTACCTGGAACCATTTCGACATATTCATAACACCGTGCTTACTTACTCACTGGCACTATCGAACCCGTAGGTTCATGGCCGCGCGGACTATAACACCGTGCTACCGAATATAAATAAAAATACAAATAAAATAATTCGATCATATTTATCCTAGATGTTAAAGGCATCTTTAAGTAAGAAAAGAAATTGTTCATCAGCGTAAGAATGTTTTTGGATTAATAACAACCAATCACAAAACTTAATTTAAAAGTAAAATTTTGTTTACTTCGTCGTAATGAGTTTTGTAAATTTGGTAATGACACAATTTAACATTTCAGCCAGAATTAAGTAAATTAAATTATCGCGTACTGCATTTTTCTCAAAAATATTATAATTATATGAATAGATTATTATATATAAAACTGAAGAAAAACCGTATTACGAAATCGAAACTTGCGCCAGTTCTATTTGTCCAACGAATTAACTGGTGTAACCGAACTACTGATTGCAGGAAAAAATGTATAGGCCTGTATGACCAAATGATATCAATGAGCATTGAGCGTGGCCTTTTAACGAAATGTTTATATATTCATTTAAGTTGAACTTAAAAAATAATACTAACTAAAGTTAAGTTATGGGAGTGGAAAATATTGTTTTTTTTTAGATTCTTCAATTTGCAAAGGGATTCCACCTAGTTTTGTGGCAGTAGTACAAAATCCACAATTTTATTTGACGTCATTGTCAAATGTGGTTAGGATTAAGTTCGCCTTATGTTTAATTGAAAAATTGTAACTCCGTGACATCAGGTGGATGTATACGTAGTTTGAAAATATTTTTTTAAAATAAAATATTCATCGGGATGTTCTTTAACAACTCCATTATTCGTATAAAAAGTTATTGCAAAATTCACTTATTTCTTCAAGCTCTTCTCTTAATGCGAACAATTCTCCAATCAATATTCTTTTAGCACTGCCATTAAATATTACATATTTAACTGGACAGGTCTCGGGCAATGGCGGATTCAGCTAGTGATGTTAATTAAAAACTCCTAAAATATATGTGTGTTTCCTCTTTATAGGAAACTTTTGGTAGTTTGATGTAACGTCATCACTTCTGAAGTTGAAGAGTAGACCTTAGGTCTTCATCCCCAGTTGGTTAAATAAACTATTATACTAGTTATTATTTATTTTTAATATTATTATTTAAAGGCGGACTTGTAGTCGGGGGTACGTTTAATGATGTACCGGGATATGGGTTCATGGACGATTGAGCTCCAGACTAGTTGGGTTCAGGTTTCGGTAGAACAATGGACTTATATCTCGGGAATCCGTGAGAAAGGACATTCACTTGGGGAAAAACAGTAGGCCCAGTGTGCTGTCTTGTAATTGATCGATGCACTTTTATTGTCATTCATTGTTTACATTTGTCGTATTAGACGACGATTTGACGCGAAGGCTGTTGGTGAATCAGAACTAATAATGTTTATAACACTCAACAAAGCGACATGCCATCTCTACTGGCACTCACGTCAGTAACTTAATTTTCGCTTATCGACAGCGATGTGCCCTGCACTGGCACATTCGCTCGTTGCTACTCCTCGCAACGGACTACCGAACTGACACTGGGTTTCGCTAAATAAAAATATTTATTATTTCTGAGTGGGCCGGCATTAGCCCCTTCCACCAAAAGTCTTAGCGTCTCACAAACAGTTTATATGTTATATTAATTTTGATTGGTAAATTATATCTTAAGGGCGTTATCGGGGGTGTTAAACTTAGACGTTTGTGGCCTCGTCCCCCTCCCTTAAAATAAGTTGCACCATAATATAAAATTTTCAGGGTTGACCAAATGGAGTTTTCTTTAAGAGCGCGGCTATCGACAGTCGGCATCTACCTTAGGCCGCCAAAGAAGGCACCCGCTGTTAGCTACATGTACTAGTTAAAATTGGTTTGGGGATAACTCTTTCCACAAGTTACCTAGGAAAATCCAATTGCTTGTTTGCGACTTCCCTGCCGTTTGTAAGAAGTTTTTGGGCTTAACATTGTTATAGCAATTTGATAATAGTGCAGTCTTGTAAGTCCTCTTAACAAAGGAAACTGCAGACTTTTTCCCTATTGTATAAGGGCTTACGGTTCCATTGTATGATGTTTACTAGTTTCGTTCATTACAATAGCAGAGGTCCAGGTCTATGACTGGCGCTAATTGCTTGATACTAGTGTTTTATTTATTGCTTATGAAATTATTTTGTGGTCGGTTATATCATTTTAATTTTGTTACCAATGAATTCCTATTTTAATTCCAATTAGTTTGAATATAAATATGCCCTACTTCTGACAATAATTACGTGTTCATAAATTATTCACCTTTGATGAAAGTACTTATTTATCTGAAATAAGAGGCTGAGCGAATGACTTGCCACATATTATTATTAGAACAAGAGGACTGGAGGACATGGGGTGGATGGATAGAGACGAGTGAGAAATAAAATAAAACTTTATGCACAGAAAGATGTGTTAACATTACAAATCTGTATATATATATATATATATATATATATCCATCCATAGTAATTCTGCCCGAAGGTAGGTCCTTCACTGCAATCATAGCATTTTCATGCTACGCTTCCAGCTTTACTAGGGAATTATAGGTGTGGTAGCTTCCCGTTGCTTTCAACACCGGTGAAGGATGATGATGATAATGATAAGGATGATGGTGATGGCTGGATGATTTTCGGGAACTGTTGGGCCCTAAGTTTTCTGACATTTGTCATACAGGTGAGGAAAAACCCCGATAAAAACCTCACCCAGAAAAACTGCCCCGACCGATGATCGAACCCGGGCCCGCTGCGTGACAAGGCAGCACACTACCTCGAGACCACAGCGGTGGACATATATATATATATATATATATATATATATGTATATATAATACTAATTATTATTATTATTATTATTATTGTTAAGAAAGGGATTTTGTTCTTTTATGAAAACAAATTGAATGATACTTAAAGATTAAAAACAGAATCACCCAAATCCAATGTGATATGTTATCTAAATGATACGAATGAAACAACATAAATGTAAGAGGAAAAATAAAATAATTCTTTATTAGTCAATCACCCAGAGAAGTGAATAGAACAACAAATTATCTGAAATGAGGTTCTTAATGAAAAAATAGCAGATTCATGGTTTAGAAAATCAGTAAGCGTATCTATAGTATGTGAAAATTAACTTATAGATATAATTAAATAATGAATAAAAGATAAAAAGGAAAAAAGGAATGGAAATACAAACCACGTTGCGAATATAAGACTAGTGGAAAAGACAAGAGATTCGATATCCAATGATATGTAACACACACTGTGACGTAAGATGATTGAATGTAAATAAGTGTAAGCCTAAAACATAGCGTAGTTGTATAGGTATTTTTCTTCTTTGTATTAATGAATTATAGGTTAGAGACGACGCAATTGCCGCCTCAGTTTAAAATATTCTTAAAAGTTAGATTTTTTTCTTTCTTACTGTCGACGATTCAGTTTTGTTTTTAATGTAACTGTTTCTAGCACATAAACAGCTATTAGAAACCGAGACTTATATTTTGAAAGATATTAACCATTCGTGGAGATGGCGTAAATGTCATGTCCTTGTGATGCATAGATTCCATAATAAATATCTTTTTTACACGCTTTATATTAGCTTGACCTGTATCTATCTATGTAACTGAATCTTTCAACGCGACTTTCACCCACTTAAAATAATTGGATCGACTTGAAATTTTGTATACTTGTAAAGGACCCGTGACAATACAATAATTTCATATTCCTTTTCTAAAATCCTGGCCAGAATCATCAGAAAATAAAAAAAAGTGTCTTTGTATTTATGTAACGGAATCTTTGAACACGATTTTCACCCACGTAGAAACATTGGACCGACTTGAAACTTTGTATACTTGTAAAGTACCCGTGACACTACAATAATTTGATATTTTGTTTCTAAAATCCTGGCCAGAATCATCAGAAAATAAAAAATATGAAAACTGGTATAATAGGTTGCGGACTTGTCAACTTTTTGTCAATGGTTGTAAGAGCTCAGTTGGTAGAGCGGTGAATTAGTGATATATAATTTCAGTAATACATAGGTCGCAGGTTCGAATCCGGCTGGGGTAATTTTTGTTTTAGAAGAGTATTATTTTTAGCTCATACTACAATAGTATCGAATTTAAAGATATTTACATTTTTATCTTATTCTGTAAAATATTAAAACTAAAAAATAAAAAATAAACAATAGTTTAAAAAAAACTAAAAGAACACGCTTTAAAACCGAATTAAAAAATGGAAAATAATTTTAATTTCCAACACGCTTGGGATAAATAATTTTACCATCAAAAGCGTGGGGTGCTCTATATCAATTAATATATTTGACAATAAACAGATATTGGTAAAAGTAAATTCTCTAAGAAGAAAATGTAAAAATCATAAAAAGCATGGTAAAATTATTTATCCCAAGAGTGTTGGAAATTAAAATTATTTTCCATTTTTTAATTCGGTTTTAAAGCGTGTTCTTTTAGTTTTTTTAAAACTATTGTTTATTTATTCGTATATGAGGACATTAATGAATAAAAACGTAATTGTAAAACAAAGGCTTGAGAAGTAATGTTTGTAAGATGTATTGATGTTAAATTTGAAAACTTGGGAGCTTCTTTGCATGAAATGAGTGATGACTGAGAGCACATAGGGAAAGCAAACTAATGAGACGTTTGCTCGGTCCCGTTCAAGAAGACCGATGTGCAAAGTGGGCTCCGATAAGAGGATTATTGAGCTACGTGTCATCTGAGTTGTGCCATCCGTCTCTTTCCTCAGCACTAACATCGTGCTCATAAATAAGGCTTTGTCACACCAAGCACTTTTGGAAACCCACTTTCTTCCTTGCAGATAGCCCTCGATCTGTCACTCCTCGTATCTGCGTCCAATTTGTTTAACGCTTTATTTCTATAGCGAAACCTTGCACGGCGCAGGTGATCCCAAGGTAAAATATGTTTCGCTCTTCTGTTATATATCTCACTTAGGCTGCAAAACTGTATGTATGGTGCAATACTTGAAAATTCACGATTATACACTATTCGTGACATCCGGTAGAAATAATGTTTATTTTGTGTAGGTAAATACGTGTCTTTAGTTTTGTCAACTCTGTATCGTATTACTGCAATTATCATCATTACCATCATCAGTTTCATTTCAAGGTTTAAGCGAGTCGCCTGTTCCAAATTCACAATGATTCCTTCCATCTCTTCCTAGGTCTTCCTACATCCCTTAATACCTTTGGTTTATAATTATATGCTATCTTACGCAATCTTGTTTATTCCATTCTCTGAACATGCTGTTCCCAGCCGACGTGGTGTTGCTGAATTCTATTATTTATTGAATATATTTCTAAAAAGCATTCAAGACTGAAAGTGTATAAAACACTGGCTCTTCCAACTCTTTTGTATGGTAGCGAAGTATGGACGTTGAAACAGAAGGATATACAGAGACTTAGATCTGCTGAAATGAGATATCTTCGGAGGACTGCAGGATACACACTACTAGATCACAAAAAAAATGAAGACATCTTAGAAGAATTACACATGGAATCTTTAGAAAAAAAAAAAATTCTGATTATAAGTCAAGATGGATGCAACATGTTCATCGAATGGAAGATCACAGAATACTCAAACAAATGTTAAGATATCAACCTGCAGGAAGAAGAAGACCAGGACGTCCACTCAAAAGACTTCTGGATGGTGTTTCTCTTGAGGCCGAAACAGGTCAACAAATGGCCTAAATTCGTGAATGTACTATGATGATGATGATGATTTCTAATTCACTTCCTATTTCTTCATTTCTTATGTGGTCCAATTTTGTGCATCCTATGGTCCTTCTTAGAAAGGTAATATAGGCCTACTTTACTATCTAATCTTTCTTGGTTAACTCTGTTTTTTTTTCGACCCCGACGTTATTAGGGCATCCGAGGGCTAGGGAGTCTTTCCTTTCTTCCATTTCTTCCTTCCTTTATTTTCTTTATTTTCTTTTCTTCCCAGAAAAGCCTGACCAGAGGTTATTCTATTCTATTCTATAATCACTGGTCTTGCCTTCCTTTGGCCAGCTATCGATCGAAGGGACTATTATTATGCTTTCAAGTCTTATACGATAATTTCCCGGAAAATTCCCAAAGCTGTTTATAATTATATACCAAGGGGACGAAGATCTCTGGGCCGTCCTGTGAAACGCTGGAGGGAAAATTTTCTATAGAATCGTAATAGGCCTTGGCCTAATATTTGGAAGGAAGAAGTAGTGCAGAAATTACCTTTCTATGTATTCTACTCGAACTCCTCTTATTTGTTACCCATTACTCGCTACCGTATAAAAGTACCAATACTGCCATTGTTTTGTAGAACTTCAATCTTGTATCCTTGTTTGTTTTATGTTTTAGTGTTCTATGAATGGTACCACATATAATTAGACAATTTGATAATTATACTGCAATTATTAAAAGAAGAAGAAGAAGATTATTAAAAATAATTTTATAAGAAAATTCTGGTCTACAGAGCTATGTCCGTATCTGGTGTTTCTACCAGACGTTTCTCATTCGTCTGTGGAGGGCATCTTCAGTGGTGAGTTCGTCTAGGTGGTGCTCCCTGGTCGGAGGCTCGGTTGTGTATCTTCTAATACAAAGACTATCGGCCGTGAAAGTGTGCACTCTACTATTAAAAATAATGTGTTATTGTTTTCTATTGATAATGGTAAACAATGTAATTATAGACCAAGTTCAGAATTTTAATTATTTGGGATGTCATTTAGACAATGACAGAAATTTAGATAAACACACTAAAATACAACGATTCAATTATCTATGTGGCACAATTAAACGCACTTTATTGAATAAGACTAGAAAATAAACTATTTTGAAGTTTTACAAATTTTTGGCAGTTCCATCTCTTATCTATGGATGTGAAACCTGGACATTAACAAAGGCAGATAGTAAACAAATAGAGGCTGCTGAAATGAAGATGTTGAGAGCAATGGCAGGATTCCAAAGGAACGATAAAAAGAAAAACGAAAATATAAGAACAGAACTTAATATATTTAATCTCTGTGAAAGAATAAAATATCAAAATGCTTATCTTCAGCACGTATTACGAATGAATGAACAGCGCATACCAAGAAGAATGTATAATTATAAACCAAAAGGGAGAAGATTGTTGGGAAGACCATCGAAGAGATGGAAGGACCAATTCGACCTATAATGAGATCGGAACAGGCCATTGGGCTTAATCCTTGTTGTTGATGATGATGATTGTTTCCTATTTTATTCAAGATGAACCGAAGATTATAGGCCTTAAAGGTGCATTCATGCGGGAAAAAAGGAGGCCTTCGGAAATTTAGGTATAATCTTTGCCATACTAGCCATTGACCTTCTGGGGAATGATTGTCAAGCAATGGTATTAAAAGGAGGGAAGATAACTAGCAATATCATCCTCCATAAAACTTCCGGTTCTTATTATACGCTAAATGAGGCTAAGGAGGATATCAACATCCTCCACTGCCAGCTGAGTTATTTATCTCAGATTTAAGATAAAAAATCCTAATTTATACTGTTATTTACATGCTAAAAACTTTGATATATTCTGAAAAAGTACAAATGAATAAATAAATTATATTTGAAGAGAAAAATTATAAATTATACATTATATTTTTAGTAGTAGTAGTAGGACTTTATTAGTCAAAAGTAAGATATTTACAATATTATTTACAAATATGGGTCGCACGGGCAGTAAGCCGTACGTGCTTTTGACAGTCCGTTACAATAAAGAGATAATTGGTACTAGTGTGAAGAAAAATAAACAAAAGAAAAAGCAATAACGTTACAATTACATAAAGAAAACGCAATAATATTACAATTAAATAATAACACAATAGCACTATACACTAAAAAAAGCAATAACATTACAATTACATAAAGAAAACATAGTAGTATTACAATTAAATAATACCACAATAGCACTATACACTAAAAAAAACATAACATTGCAATTACTTAAGAAAACACAGTAATATTACAATTAAATAATAACACAATAGCACTGTACACTAAAAAAAAACATAACATTGCAATTACTTAAGAAAACACAGTAATATTACAATTAAATAATAACACAATAGCATTATACATTAATTAATTTATATATAATTATTAAGAATTAATGTTATTGCATTTTGATAACATATATTTATTTATGAATGAGTGTTATTCTTATTTTCCGCGTTTTGTCCAGAAATTTACCCAAGTTTATTTATATACTGTACTTACTTACATACTCACTGGCACTATCGAACCCGTAGGTTCATGGCCGCGTGGACATACGCTCTCCAGACATACGCTCTCCATACATCCCTATCCTGAGCTAATACTTTCCAATCATTCCCTGTATAATCTACTTCCCTCAAATCATAGTTAATGTTATTCTCCCACCTCATTCTTGGTCTACCAACTGGGCGTTTTCCCTCTGGCTTTCCTGCAAGAAGCTTCCATGCAAGTCTTTCATTCCCCATACGTGCAACATGTCCTGCCCATCGCAGTCTACGAGACTTAACTGTTCTTATTATATCTGGCTTCCTATAAAGACCATGCAGTTCATTGTTATGTAGTCTTCTCCATTCACCTGTCTGTTCATCTCTCTTTGGTCCAAAAATTTTCCTAAGTAGGCTACTTTATTCTCAAATACTTGTAATCTCCTTTCCTCCCTTAAAGTAAGAGTCCATGTTTCGCATCCATATAATATAACTGGTAGAATAATAGTTTTATATATTTTCAGTTTAACGTTTTTTGAAAGGTGTTGGGACATCAAGAGTCTCTGCAATGCATAATAGCACGCATTTCCAGAATTGAGCCTATGTTTAATTTTTTTGTGCATCTCATTCCTATTTGTGATTATTGTTCCTAGGTATTTGAATTCAGCCACTTCCTCAAAATTTCCCTCATTTGTCATTAGCTGTCCATTTCCATTATATACTGACTTTCTACGTGTGACCATATATTTAGTTTTATTGATATTTACTTCCAGTCCTAATTTCTTAGTGTTACTCAATAATAAGTGTGTGCGTGTTGGCCTTTAGTATCTCCTCGCTATCGGCCAACAATACTACATCATCAGCGTAAACTAACAGCTTATTAATACCATTGAGTTGTAAGCCTTCCTCATTCTCTAAAGATTTAATGACATGCTCTAGTACAAAATTAAATAGTAGAGGAGATAGTGCATCTCCTTGCTTCAACCCATTCTGGATTTCAAAAGTGTCCGAAAACTGTTTGCCTACACGCACCCTACTCTTTGAGCCATTTAGACACATTCGTATAAGTCTAACTAACTTTTTAGGAATTCCGAACTCCAGCAGGATACTATAATAACTTCTTCTCCCTCTTAATTGAATCATATGCTTTTTTGAAGTCTACATATAGTTGATGTACAGTACCATTATATTCCCATTTCTTTTCTAAAATCTGTCTTATACTAAAAATCTGATCTGTTGTAGATCTGTTTCTTCTAAATGCACATTGATGATCTCCTAGAATGTCATCAATATAGGGAGTAAGTCTGCTTACTAATATATTTGTTAGAATTTTGTACGAAGTTGAAAGTAATGAGATGCCCCTGTAGTTGTTGCAATCAGTTTTATCTCCTTTCTTATAAATTGGTACGATAATTGATTCCTTCCATTCATCTGGAAGAGCTTCTTTTTCCTAAAGCATACTAAGCAACCAGCGTATCTTGTCCATCAATTTTTCTCCCCCTGATTTTATCAGTTCTGCTGGTATCTCATCCTATTTATATACTGTATTCATTCATAATTTAACAAACAAATGCGCGCGCCCACACACACACACACACACACACACACACACACACACACACACACACACACACACACACACACACACACACACACACACACACACACACACACACACACACACACACACACACACACACACACACACACACACACACACACACACACACACACACACACACGATTGTGAAAAATGCCAAACAAAATTACATTTTTGTTTATCTATACTAGTGGTTATGCTCCTTGTCTCTGGTCCCGAGCGTCACGGGTTCAAACCCGGCCGGGGTCGATGGATTTTTTAGGATGGAAAAATCAAGGAACAAGTCCTCCGGGAGGGACTTTAAGCCGTGGGGTCCCGAGTCTGAAGATTTTAAGGCTCGTAAATATCCTTAAGCCTGAATGAAAAGGCCTCTAAGCAAAATTTACCGAATTTTCCCGCCCTAGTACTACTTTGGTTTCCTAGATGTCAGTATGAGGCGGGACGCTGACCACGAACCACTCATATTACATCTATAAGAAAACAAGTGTAACTAAATTAGTATGGTTCAAATTCTTTCCTGTAGGGGGAGAGCGACTAAAGGGAAACATGGGTTTACAAGAAGATAAAATTAATTTCATTTTTCACCTTTCAAAAATGGTTTCAATTCTTTCCCTCTGCCAATTTAAAGCCCTTCATTTAACCACTTAAATGTCTTGATGTTACGTTACACTATTAAGTAAAACATTATGGTAAAACCAAATTTAAGTCTTAAACATTTTATTCCCATTGGTCATTGACGTGACCGCTATGTTTACTGTGAAGTGTGAAGCCTGAAATCACAGCGTCATTTTTATAAATTTAATTCAGGTTTCCCTGGAATATGTCAGAGAATAATCTGTTTGGCATGCCTGTAATACTGGACGGATATTTGTGTATGAGTCACTAAACGTAAGAGGATACTCAGTTATTTGGTAGAACAATGAAATGTTGTATTTAATATTGTTTTTCCTCCCTTTCCGCGTTTTCGGAGTTAGATATTTGGTTGGGTTTTAGAGAGTACAGGGTATTTTAATCTAGTTAATTTGCTTCTTTAAGTAATACATTAGTTTGGTGTCAGTTATATTAAGCAGAGGTTTATTTATAAGGCAATAACGTAAATTATCAGTTCAATCAGGTGCAGACAAGAAGGAACTGAGTTTTAGGTTAGGACAAATTGTTTAGATAGTTTTTATACAATTGTACATTTTTTGCTTTTAGTTAGAGTGTTTATAGTGTCGGTCCTAATAGTGTTTTTAGTTTTAGGGAAGAGTGTAAAAACAATAAAAAATAAGAGGTCTGGTAAATATGATGGAATAAGAATGTCTACATTAATCATCGAACCCAGGACTTCCATTTCAGCTGAAGAAAGAAATGATATAGTCTGACCATGATAGAATCAAGTTCTTCAGCCAGTGTTGGAAAACTGCAGAAAAATGTATCAGTAAATGAGAGTAAGATTATGGACAATTTGATAGTTGATGTAGTCGTATTGAAAAACTCATTGCACAATATGATATAACTGGAATGTGATAGTAAAGGATTGGACGCAGTTATAAATATTGTAAAGATTTTGCTAACATCATTCTAAAATCTTCTGTGTGCAGATACATATAGAAGGACCTTTACGTCAAATAAATTAATGAACAAACCATTACGAATTAAACACTCATTTTTTAAAATTGTTGTCTCCTGTGAAATCTCACCCAGAGCATTATTAGACGTCAACAAGAAGATGGACTCTGCTTTTGTGGATATTGAAAAGGGAAACGCAAGCATGGAAAAGTTTTGTTTATTTTTGGTGATGTATGTGATGAGTAAGGCAATGCACATTTATTGAGGAAGCCAAAACAAAATGAAGTTCTACGTGCCAAAGTCCTAGATATGGCACTTCAAGTTGTAGCCAGGCTCATATGGAAGTGAATTATGATACAAGTAGTGTCATTATAGTAGACATAGCTATGTCATATGATGGCAGCTGGCATAAAAGAGGGCACATGTCACTCTCGGAATTGGCATAGTGATTGATATACTAACTGGTCTTACACTCGATTTTGATATTATGGAAAATATTGTGCCACATGCAGTAACAAGTGCATCCATTATGATGTAGATAAAAAAAATATTATACGCTATGGGTAAACAATCATAAAGTAACTGGAGAATGGGAGTGTAATATTACAGTAGGTTAATGGAAGTGACAATAATAGAAATCTTCTGGAAATGTTCTATAAGTCTTTGTGCATTGAGGCATCCAATCCAATTTAGTTACGCTTATTTCCCTACAGCTGTGAGCGAGGAACATGTAGTTAATACATCGCATAGAGATGTCATCTATTAGGAAACCAATATTAAAATCGAATGAACGATGGTCGGTTAAATTTTGCACAGAGGCCTTTTTATTCAGGCTTGCCGTTCTTTTACATGTTTCTGGCTCGGGACCCATGGCTTAAATTCCTTCCGGAAGACTTGTCCCTTTGATTTTTTCCATAATAAAAAATATATCGGCCACGTCCGGATTTGAATATGCGACTCTCAAGACTAGAGATAAGGAAAAATAATTTTCATAAAATAATTTTTTACACATCCATCCTACTATGACAAATTTAGCGGACGTCGGAGGGGAAAATTGAGAGTGATGTAGGCCCTAATCGCAAACTGTTTGTCATAAGTAATGCCACGAGCGATTTCCAATTTATATAGAGAATTTGGAAATTAGGAGTGGCATTTGTTAGGAGTATTCAACGAATAAAATTAAGCTGTTTACTCACAAATCATTATTTAAATATAGCCATTGAAAAATATTTATATATTTAATATAAACAGAGATGTTTGAAAACAAATGAGAAACGTTTGTTATGCTTAATTTGTTCATCACTGCAACCAGATCATATTATTTATTGCCAATTTATTGTAAGAATGCATCCTAGTGGAGAAAAAATGAAACACATCAAACTGTTTATAACCAACATTATAGGTTATTAATTAATTTCTGATGTCCTATGATGTAAATTATATTTTTTGTAACGTAAATTCCTGGGAAATAATACGTTTAAGAAAGTGAAAACATCATCATCATCATCATCACTCCAGGGATTAGGCAATTGCCCGTTCCGACTTCATAATGCATCAGCCCAACGTTGGTCTTCCAACATCACGTCTTCCTCTTGCTTGATAATTTCTTGCTAACAATAGATATCTATCTCTCCTTACTCATTCCATCCATATGATCAATCCATTTCTTTCTGTAATTCGTGACCTTATGCAATAAAGGCTGTACTTTCAATTCTTCTCTTATATCCTCATTTCTTATTCTATCAAGTCTTGTACATCCTTTTACTTGTCTTAGGAACCTCATCTCCGCCGTCTGTATTCTATCCTTCTGTTTTTTCGTTGGAGCCCAAGTTTCACATCCATACAATATTGTGGGAACCGCCATAACATTATACATTTTTTATCTTGTTTCTTTTCTAATTTTATTTTTGTATGTTAGAAAGTATAGAACAGGTGTCTAGTTTCAAATATTTTGGTTGTGATGTGTGAAAAAAAAAGAAGTGAAAATAGTGGTTTCTTTTTTATTGTGGTACAATCAATTATCCCGCAAGCAGTAGCTGTTTAAATTCGTGCACTATATATACAATCTGGTAACCATATTTCTTAGAGAGTCAGTAACTGTAAAATAATGCTCTGGCCTATTCAGAATGTTAAAAAGGAGGAACTTTCTTTATTATGATAAACTTATTTGATAAATTCCAGGTGAAACGGGACTGTGATTGGTTGTAAATCAAAATTAATTGAAAGGAGATATGTCATTGACTCCGATTTGGGGCATGAGTTAAATAGTCTCAACAATTTGCTGATAATGTAAACTTTAACCTACAAACCACATAATATCATCTAACTCTAATTAACACACTGGCACTATCGAATCCATAGCTTCATGGCCACGCGGATATAAACTCTCCATACATCCCTATTTTGATCTAAAGTTTTCCAATTATTCCCTGTATAATCTACTTCCCTCAAATCATGGTTAATGATATTCTCCCACCTCATTCTTGGTCTACCAACTGATCGTTGTCCTTCCGGTTTTCCTATAAGAAGATCCCACGTAGGTATTTCATTCCCCATTCGTGCCACATGTCCTGCCCACCGCAATCTACAAGACTTAACTTTTCTTATATATCTGGCTTCCTATAAAGACTAGCCTATATAGTTCATAGCTATGTAGTCTTCTCCATTTACCTGTCTGTTCATCTCTCTTTGGTCTAAACATTTTCCTAAAAACTTTATTCTCAAATACTCGTATACTAGTACTTGCCTAATTGAAATTGTTATTATTGTTATTATTTTATTTACATATTTTCACCTAATTCTCAAGCCTATGGCAATTTATAGTCTAAAATAAATTTTAGTTCACAAAAAAAGTGATGTAGCTACCTAATTATTATTGTATTAGTATTATTTTGTCACATTACATCCGTATTGTATATTATTTTATTAATGCATTATTATCATTAATACATCAGTTCAAAATGTATTTAAATTTACATTAGTGCAAATTACATTTCTGAATGCAGTCTTGAGTACGTGGAAAGCTTCTTGAAATTATTGGTTTCATTCTCCTGAAACATTCAATATATCAGCATATTATCGTTATTTTTTCATCATCATCATCATAGTACATTCACGAATTTAGGCCATTTGTTGACCTGTTTCGGCCTCAAGAGAAACATCATCCAGAAGTCTTTTGAGTGGACGTCCTGGTCTTCTTCTTCCTGCAGGTTGATATCTTAACATTAGTTTGGGTATTCTGTGATCTTCCATTCGATGAACATGTTGCATCCATCTTGACTTATACTTACTTACTCACTGGCACTATCGAACCCGTAGGTTCATGGCCGCGCGGACATAAGCTCTCCATACATCCCTATCCTGAGCTAATGCTTTCCAATCATTCCCTGTATAATCTACTTCCCTCAAATCATAGTTAATGTTGTTCTCCCACCTCATTCTTGGTCTACCAACTGGGCGTTTTCCCTCTGGCTTTCCTACAAGAAGCTTCCATGCACGTCTTTCATTCCCCATATGTGCAACATGTCCTGCCCATCGCAGTCTACGAGACTTAACTGTTCTTATTATATCTGGCTTCCTATAAAGACCATGTAGTTCATTGTTATGTAGTCTTCTCCATTCACCTGTCTGTTCATCTCTCTTTGGTCCAAAACTTTTCCTAAGAACTTTATTCTCAAATACTCGTAATCTCCTTTCCTCCCTTAAAGTAAGAGTCCATGTTTCGCACCCATATAATATAACTGGTAGAATAATAGTTTTATATATTTTCAGCTTAACGTTTTTTGAAAGGAGTTGGGACATCAAAAGTCTCTGCAATGCATAATAGCATGCATTTCCAGAATTGAGCCTATGTTTAATTTCTTTGTGGCGTCTCACTCCTATTTGTGATTATTGTTCCTAGGTATTTGAATTCAGCCACTTCCCCAAAATTTCCCTCATTTGTCATTAGCTGTCCATTTCCATTATATACTGAATTTCTACGTGTGACCATATATTTAGTTTTACTGATATTTACTTCCAGTCCTAATTTCTTAGTGTTACTCAATAGTGTGTGCGTGTTGGCCTTTAGTATCTCCTCGCTATCGGCCAGTAGTACTACATCATCAGCATAAACTACCAGCTTATTAATACCCATTCAGTTGTAAGCCTTCCTCATTCTCTAAAGATTTAATGGCATGCACTAGTACAAAATTAAATAGTAGAGGAGATAGTGCATCTCCTTGCTTCAACCCATTCTGGATTTCAAAAGTGTCTGAAAACTGTTTGCCTACACGCACCCTACTATTTGAGCCATTTAGACACATTCGTATAAGTCTAACTAACTTTTTAGGAATTCCGAACTCCAGCAGGATACTATATAACTTCTCCCTCTTAATTGAATCATATGCTTTTTTGAAGTCTACATATAGTTGATGTTATAATCAGAAATTTTGTTTTCTAAAGATTCCATGTGTAATTCTTCTAAGATGTCTTCATTTTTTTGTGATCTAGTAGTGTGTATCCTGCAGTCCTCCGAAGATATCTCCTTTCAGCAGATCTAAGTCTCTGTATATCCTTCTGTTTCAACGTCCATACTTCGCTACCATACAAAAGAGTTGGAAGAGCCAGTGTTTTCTACACTTTCAGTCTTGAATGCTTTTGGACTAACTGTGGCTTGAAGATAGAATTTATTAACCCTAAAATTCTTAAAAATTTAGATATTTTTGCATTTACATCCTTTTCTTCTTCATATGAGATATTGCATCCTAGATATGTAAAATTATTCACCTGCTCCAAAATGTTATTGTCCAGTACAATTTTACTTCTGACAGGATCTACACCTTGAAATGCCATAATTTTTTGTCTTTTCTGTAGATATCTTTAATCCATATTCTTCTGTAATTTTGTTAAGTTCATACAGACCTTTCTGTAGATTATCTTCGGAATTTGCTATTATTATTTGGTCATCTGCAAACAATAGGGTGTTTAATTTCTATTTTCTGATATTCTTATTCCAAATTTATATGTTTTTGTTCCAGCAACATATTACTTCATTGATATAAATTGCAAAAAGTGTGGGGATAGGGGGCAGCCTTGTCTCACACCACGATTTATAATTCCTTCTTCAGAAAATCTGTTATTTAATTTAATCTTTATGGTGTTGTCTTTGTAAATATTTTGTATGTTCTGCCGAAGTAAATTTGGTATATTTCTGTCTTCCAATATATTTAAGAGTTTTGATCTCTTGACTGTGTCGAATGCTTTTTCAAAATCTATGGAAGCAAAATGTGTTTCTAAGTTGAATTCTCTTCTTTTTTCAAGCAATAGTTTAACAGAAAATGCTGAATCAATACAAGATCGTCCTTTCCTAAATCCATTTTGACATTCCATAAGGAATTTTTCACTGAAACTTTTCAATTTTCCATTTAAAATGTCTGCATAAATTTTGTAGCATGTGTTTAACAAACTGATTCCCCTATAGTTGTCCATTTTTCTCTTGTCTCCTTTCTTGAACAGGGGTATAACAATACTTGTCTTCCATTCTTGTGGTATATCTGCATTTTTGAATACATTATTAAAGAAGGACAACAGTCTTTCATGGAACTGTTTGCCTGCATATTTGTACAATTCAGAATTCAAGCCATCTGTGCCAGTTGCCTTCCCATTTTTTAATTTCTTTAAACTATTGTTCAATTCTTCCAATGATATTATGGAATCAGTCTCATTATTATTTCGGAAAATTGTATCTTCATAGCTATTGTCAGTCCAAAGACTTTTATAACAATTGAAAAATCTTTTGTTACTCCGCAATTAATTTTGGTAGATTCTTTAATATCTTTATTCAAATGTCTTAATACTTTGAAGGCATTAGGTTGGAGCTTATGCAAATCTGATTCTAAATGTGTAACAAAATTTAACCATGTTTTCCTATGTCTCTTTCTTATTTCCCTCTTAACAATAGCTCTACAGCGTTTGAATTCTATTTCATTTTCTACTGTCTTTGTGTTCAAATATTTTTTATAAGCTGCATTTTTTCTTCAATCAATTGTTTTATTTGATCATCCCAGATTTTTTGAGTTCTATTTCTTCTTTGTTGTTCATTATTTTTTAAATTTATTTATTAAGCTCAACTGGAGGTTGCCTGTAGACAAGAGAATACTGAAAAACGGAGAAAAGCATATTATGTTTAGTCCTATTATTATTACTAATATTATTATTATTATTATTATTATTATTATTATTATTATTATTATTATTATTATTAAGAAATTTATATTTAAGCAATTTTTTGAAATGTAACTCTACCTGAAATTTTTGACATTCAAACAGGCGTACAAGTGTATCCTTAGATTCTAGCCAAAAAGGAATCTGACAAAATGCAAAATCGTATGTTGAGCCGTGCTAATATTTGACCTACTTTGTTTTAGATCAAATTGTTTTACGTTCGGAACCTCGTACAGTTCCGAAAAGTTCAGATCGGAGCGCAAAATAATACATAGCCTACTTATTTGTTACTATTCATTCGCTAATCTGTCAATGGTGCCATGAAAATTGTAATCTATTCATCTGGAGTAAAGAATTATTCCTGCATGATTAATTTTGGTATCAAAATGGTTAAATATAACTAAACTAGGGGGAAAAATTAACAATTTCTGTATATGCATTCTATGAAAAATTCCAAAATATCACAATTTTAGAACTTAGCTTTATGGGGTACTTTGTTCGAATACATTCCTGAATAGGATTAACGAGAAATTGCTACAGAAAGAATTTTTATTTAATCGTGATGAATTCCATGTAGAATATAGAAACAAAACACCTTAGAAGTCTACAAGTTTACATACAACTTCATTTTACATCATTTTTAAATAATTTAAGTTTGAACGAGATAAAAATGTGAGGTTTTTGACCGTCCGATGCCACTTATTCCCATAATAATTCCAAATAATAAGAAATACGTTACATAGTTCTCTCTACATATAATCAAGTTTAAGTAAACAAAAAAAAAACATGGGAATATACAAAATCTGCAAACTAATTTTGCTATAATCACATCACAGAAATTTATATTATTTAACTGTTGTTCATTGAATCCACGTTACGTTGTGCGCCGTTGATTGGAGGAAATGAAAAAAGAATGCCAATATTTTTTTGTAACACCGGATTTCATTGTTCGTGTTTCGGAATAAATTAAAAAAATTAAAGTAATAATAATAATAATAATAATAATAATAATAATAATAATAATAATAATAATAATAATAATAATAATAATAATAATAATAATAATAATAATAATAATAATAATAATAATAATAATAATAATAATATAATATATATATATATATATATATATACTTTTAATAAATTTCTGATTTGTTATAGGCTTATTGTATTAAACTTTTTGTACTTCGCTATTTGTTTTCAAGTACTAGTCTATTTATATATCTCATGTTTCTATTTTAATTATTTATTTAGTTATTTAAAATTTAAAAAAAATATATCATAAGTAACGCCACGAGTGATTTCCAAATTATCGATAAATTCACGACTCACGAAGTGTAAACAACTCAGTAAAATCAAGGAATCTTTTCATTATTTGCTATATTCAATGTATTTGTTGCAGACAAATAATGCTTTGACCTGTTCAGAACGTTAAAAAGGAGGAGCTTTCTTTATCACAAAAGCAGGAGCTGATAAAGAGAAATCGATAAAGAGCGAGGTGGAACAAGACGTCATTGGTTGTGAAACACAATTCATTGAAACGTGATTGGTCATTGACTAGCATTTGTGGCATGAGTTACATAGTCTGCAAAATGTTTTCAATAAATTTATGTTTTTAACAAGTGGCTGAGGCTGATGGAATTAAGAAAGCGCGTTACTTTTAAAAACAGTATTGATTCAACCTTTTTCTAATTATTTTTTAGGTTAATTTATAGAATGAGATAAATTTTAAGGATACTTTCTTTCCTTAATTTAACTCTCCCAGCCACCCGGGTCGTGCATAGACGCACTCTGTGGGGAGAGGATTTTAAACTCTTCATCAATAAAAATGTTTTTTATTAATTTTTTAATGAAAATAACGTATTATGCTGTGAAGACGATGCCGTTTTGATAGCTAGAAGAGAAGATGATTTTCAAAGATTACTACATCGATTTGTTAGAATTCCAGATAAATAGGGTAACCTCGGCTAAATTCGTGACACGGATAATTTCGTTTTATTTTTTCTTTCGTTTGTAACGAATTTGTACTGGCAAGAAAAACAATCTGTCTCGTAGAGGGCAGAAAGTCTACTTTCTTCCTATATTTTCATATTTGTGATAACAGCGTTCCTTGGATGAATTTTGTTACATTTTGTAGAGGAAGTGTTTTCATTCATGGTAGCAGTTGTTAGATTTAATACTTGTCTGTGTTTGAAGGGCATTTTTGAGTAGATATTCTTCGACACTAAATGTAAACAGATACAATGTCGGAAATGTGATCTGTGGTTCCATGAAAAGTGTCAAGGGTTGACTCTTTATAAGAGGGATTTCAAATACATTGGATGTATCATGGGTAGTGTTATCACGAAATTACTCGAGTTCTTCAAACCTCCAGAATAATAGATATATAATTTATGTCATATTGGTAATAATATAAAATATATATTCGGTTCCTCACCATACATATTTCATCCATATATCCTTAACTTCAATATTCCTAAGACTCTAACCATACATTTTGATAATAATAATGTGTAATATTTTAAAAGCTTAGTATCACGAAATTAGCAGAATTTACTACATAATGTGGCATTATCAATTAATAAAACAAAATGCATATGGATATATAAAGATCCAGCAAGATATAAATTTGAAAATCAGCAGTAAAATTATTGTGGTTGCTTAAAATATGTCATATAGAAGAATAAATCTCTTAATATGAAACTAAAATAAAACAATTATAAAACACAGGCCTAACTGAAACTCGGACAGAGTAAAAAAAGAGGCAACAAATTACAAATTACGAAAACAATAGAAATGAATAAACTATGAACCATAGTAAGCAAAACTAGAATAGAATGAGAAGCGAAGATGTGATGTAACAATGTAAAATATAATGGACGTCAACAAATTTTATAAAAACCAGAGAAAGGGAGTGGAACGCTCATAAAGATAGAGCTAATGATAAAAGACTAATTAGATCAGATCTTAATTTATTTCCAAGGCGGAAAAGAGATGTCGACAGACTGAAAAAAAAAAAGATGGAAAGAAGAAGTGACGTCATCTTCTAATGACTCATCTCTTGTATGATGATAAACAGGCCATGATCCTAGATCAAAACACATACTTTTAAGAAAACACAAGGGCATGGAGGGTCTCTACAAATGAGGGATCAGCTCAATGCGGAGTTAGAAGAGCATTTATGTCAAGACACGTCAATCACTCACACATTCAAACTAAATAAAGAGAATATGATAGGACGATTATGATGACCAAATGGTGTTCGAGGACTATATGCGTCTTAACGTTTGCTGACATTTGTTTTACAAGTGAAGAAAACCCGAAAAAATCTTACCTAGAAAACTTGTTGCGATCGGGGATCGAAACCGGCTCGCTGCGTCTGTGGCAACAACGTTACCAGTAGTCCACATCGATACAGAATACTGTGCATGTTTAAATTTTGCGTAGCACTAAAGAGTTGTAAACTTTGCAGCTGCTACTTAAAAGTAGTCTTCATAGAATACTATAGGCTACTTGAAAAGTAATAGATTTGCTAAAGTGATTGCGTTTGTTACTTTCTAATGAAAGCGAGAGGCATAGTTACGAGTGAAGGCTGAGGAATCAGCTTGTGTTATTTTTAAAGGTTTACTTGCCGCTTTGTTGTGATTGTAAAAGAAATAAATAATAGTTTTAAAAAACTAAAATAACACGCTTTATTAGAAAACTAAAAAATGAAAAATAATTTTAATTTCCAGTACGCTTGGGATAAAATAAAGTGGTCAACAAAAAATCATCTCCAACACATATAGAATAAAATTAGAGTTATCAACAAAAAGAAAATAATTTTACCATCATAAGCGTGGGGTGCTCTATATCAATTAATATATTTGATAATAAACAGATATTGGTAAAAGTAAGCTCTCTAAGAAGAAAATGTAAAAATCATAAAAAAACACCCCACGCTTTTGATGGTAAAATTATTTTCTTTTTGTTGATAACTCTAATTTTATTCTATATGTGTTGGAGATGATTTTTTTGTTGACCACTTTATTTTATCCCAAGCGTACTGGAAATTAAAATTATTTTTCATTTTTTAGTTTTCTAATAAAGCGTGTTCTTTTAGTTTTTAAAACTATTATTTATTTTTTATTTTTTAGTTTTAATATTTTACAGAATAAGATAAAAATGTAAATATCTTTAAATTCGATACTATTGTAGTATGAGCTAAAAGTAATACTCTTCTATAAAAAACCCTCCCAGCCGGATTTGAACCAGCGACGTATGGATTACTGAAATTGTATACCACTAACAGTTCACTGCTCTACCAACTCAGCTCTTACAACGACTGACTAAAATCTCGACAAGTCCGCAACTTATTATACCAGTTTTCATTTTTTTGATTTTCGGATGATTCTGGCCAGGATTTTTGAAACAAAATACGAAATTATTGTATTGTCACGGGTCCTCTACACGTATACAAAGTTTCAAGTCGATCCAATATTTCTATGCGGGTGAAAATCGCGTTGAAAGATACCGTTACATTGATACAAAAACACGTTTTTTGATTTTCTGATGATTATGGCCAGGATTTTAGAAAATAAATATGAAATTATTGTATTGTCACGGGTCCTCTACAAGTATACAAAGTTTCAAGTCGATCCAATGTTTCTAAGTGGGTGAAAATCGCGTTGAAAGATTCCGTTACATTTATACAAAAACACTTTTTTTGATTTTCTGATGATTATGGCCAGGATTTTAGAAAATAAATATCAAATTATTGTATTGTCTCGGGTTCTCTACAAGTATACAAAGTTTCAAGTCATTGCGATGATTTTAAGTGGGTGAAAATCGCGTTGAAATATTCCGTTACATAGATAGATAGATACAGGTCCAGCTAATATAAAGCGTGTAAAAATATTTGATTAACCCTCTTTATATTTTTCATTATTATACTTACTATCTTCTCATTTATAAATTATTATTCTTTCCTCCCCTCTCCATTTTCCGAAAAAAAAGGTAAGTTCTAAAATAATAAACTGAAAATGATAACAAATATATTCTCAGTTTTTTTTCCTTTTCGTGTTTTTAAAGCTTTGGTATCTCGCAAACTGCGAATTAATAGCAAAATTACGCACTCTGAATCTTTCGGACAATGCTGTTAACTGGCTTGGATCCTATCTTCATGGTCGCCAGCAATGTGTATCCAATGCAGAACTTTCCTCATCCTGGCTATCACTGAAGGGTGGCGTCCAACAAGGTTCAGTGTTAGGACCACTTCTGTTCTCTATCTATATTAACGATATATCCACTAGACTTACCTATTGTCGACATCACCTATACGCTGACGATTTGCAAATTTACATTCACTCCCATCCTGACGATGTACATGACACACTAGACAAATTAAATAGTGACCTAACCTCAATTTCCCAATGGTCGAAGAAACATGGACTTAATCTAAATACTGACAAGACACAGTGCATAATTATAGGACATCGGCGAATCCAAAGCATTATAAATTACGAAAATATCCCTACCATTCTCCTAAATGACAAAAAATATCCCCTACAGCTCAGTAGTAAAAAATCTGGGTATCTATATGGACCAATACCTAGACTGGAAAATCCAGGTGAATAATACCTGCAAGAAAGTGTTCTCAATTCTCCACTCCCTAAATAGTTTTAAAAACTTCCTTCCTACAAAATTAAAACAAATACTTGTACAGACTCTTATAATGTCACACTTCGACTACTGCAACATATTACTGACTAATCTGACAACTGATCTATCTGACAGACTACGCGTGCTCATAATGCGTGCATTCGATTTATATTCAATCTCCGTCGTTATGACCACGTGTCTCCTTCATTTCAGGCCTTATCATGGCTACGCCTAAATGACAGAAGAACTTTACATTCACATACCTTACTATTCCAAATTCTGCACACATATTTACCAACTTATTTAACAACACGTTTTCAACATTTATCGGCTCATCACAATTTAGGAACAAGATCACAAGACTCTTCTTTACTTTTGATACCACAACACAGGACCTGTCTGTACTCTGAATCTTACACAATATCTATGGCTAGAGCATGGAACTCACTTCCCAGTCATGTCAGGGACTGTCAATCGCTGTCATTATTTAAATCCAAATTAACTGATATCTTAAGTTCGATACAATGAAAACATTAACTGCATAACTATATAGAGCATTCCATAATAATCATGTAGGAAGCTACTTACTTTATTTTATATCATTTTAATTTTATTATATTCTATGTTTTTGTTAGTATTAGCTAGTATTAGATCACATCATCATTATATTTTGTTTAGTCTGTATTTTAATATCATAAAATTGTAATATGTACGTAATTTTTGTATAATTTTACTATTCGCTGGTTGAGTGGAAGAGAAGGCCTTATGGCCTTAACTCTGCCAGCTAAAATAAATTATTATTATTATTATTATTATATTAGACTTTTCAGGTTTGCAAGCCTCCCCACAGTAATTATAAGCCTTGCCGAAGATGAAAGTAAAATAAAGGTAAACTTCCGTGAGATTTCAGTGAGTTGACAGGGACTATAAAACATGGAAGAAGTGACTTAAATGAACATGGCCAAGTCCCTTACGCTCGTTAGACGGGCAGTACAATGCCGTTCGTCCGTAAGTTTTCTCTCGCGTATTGGCCTATTACGTTTCCCCACTACTGTGTTTTGCCAATAGTTATCTCACGATGGGCTACAGCATTGAATACAGAATAGAACAACGGCTTGCACTATCTGTACGCCAATTCCCTAGGCTTCTAATTCCTTGATTTTTGTATAACAAGTTTCTGGGAAAATTAAATTAGCTCAATTAAGGAAATATCAACTCCGACATTAACTTATCCAATTGACGAAGAAGAAGAAACATAAGAAAAACTGGCAGGAACCAGGATTTGAACCCGAGGTCAAACGGGAACAAATATTGGACATCAGCATGACGCTACCTGGCCCTGTTACTGGAAATCAAAATACAGTAAATATTAAACTCATGCCTGTATAGATAATTATGAAGTAGAGAATTATGTAAGAATATTTTGACTTGAAAATTGTTGTCAATGAAGTATAACTGAAAGCGATGGGATACATAAATTGAAAAGGGCTTCCCAAAACATTTTATAGACAATTTAATTAGTATGTATGATGAAACAAACTTTATAACTGAATTAGGACATGAAAGACTATCTAAAATTTTGTTTATGAATCAGGAGTAACACAAGGTTGTTGTTTATCCCCGTTATTTTTAACATTTATATGGGTGATATAAAACGATTGATTGAGAAAAGTCATCCAGGAAAAGAACATTACCTACATAAAAGCATGTTTGAACTTCAGAAATTTAACGCTAGTTATAATTTTAAGATCTAAATGCCTAAAACTAAAATTCTGGCTTTTAAGGACAATTACCCGATTCGATCGAAAAATACATTCGATGACGAAGAATGTTTAGAAGAAATCTCTAGTTTCAATTAGTCATATTATATGTGGCAAAGATAAAGATATACACTGTTAAAACATGACTACTTGGTTCAGTTACCCAAAAATAAAATAAAATGTTTAATAAATTTAGTTTATTAAAACCTATTACTAATACACTAACTGGTTCTACAAATATGATAAATACTGATTAACAAATAATGAGTAAATTAATTTTGTAATGTAGGCCTAATATTCATCAGTACAATGATTTACACACATTTTTACGCTAATTTTTTTATTATTGTGGATATATCATGATAAACCTTCACAAGGATCAAACTATTTTATAATAAAAACAATAGGCTACATTTCAGATTTCTACAAAACAGAGTAGCATTAATTGTGAGATGATGCTAAGCACCCTCTCTAAGATATTATTGAAGACTCTAATGAATTTAAACACAAGTACACATAAACGTTACATTATAACTGTGCATAGAACATGTCAGAAAATAAACTAAGGTTTGTTTTGTGGTTACGTCTTTACGAAGTTCTGTATTGTAGGGCGATGGTTTGCCCTATGGAGGGAGTGTCAAGTTACATTCTAGCTATCTCTCTGTTACACTTGATCTCCATTCTATCTCTATTACGAGTCATTTTCTATATCTATATTCGGGTTTTTACAGCTGCTGCCGTCTTCCCGTGCCAAACCTCCAAAGCCTACGATCTTGGGCATCTTCAATGCTTAGACCTCTAGCTTGCATTACTATCTTCATGCTTTCCTTCCATGTTAACTTTGGTCTCCCTCTTTTCTTTCTGCTCGGTTGCCATTGGTATAGTAGTTTGGGCCAACGCTCATCTTAAAATATATAATCGAGTATTTATTATAAATTATAACAACGATAACGCAAAAGTCAGCAGTATTAAGGCCTACTATGTGTAGATCAAGGCTGATGGTTTCTCTCACGCAAGTAAGTGAGATTGTTAGGAATCTCTATGTCAGCACCATTATACAGCTATCAACATTTGATTAAACATGATGTGATTCCCTTTGCGCAAGGTACTATCCGACACAGCGGAACATTGACCTGCTTCGTTTGTGAATTATTTGCGAACTAATGCCGTGGCATCCCGCGAACACTCGTTTCACACAAGTATGTGGTGTCGGTGTGGACCAGCTCTGCTAAGTAAGCAGAGTAAGTCCTTAATTTGCTGTTTGTTTCTGACTATACTGGTTAGTATCTTTGTCCGTGAAAAGCAGCAACAGTGCTGCTATGACTGAAGGTAAACGTTCCGCTGTGGTATATAATATGGTTTCATTGTGTTGTGAAATATGTGATGGCTTGAAAATGTTAAATAATAAAACAGGTTTTATGCTATTTAATAAATAGATACTTTATGATGATGATGATCATTATTATTATTATTATTATTATTATTATTATTATTAATATTATTATTATTTTGAGATGTTTTTCTTAATTGGTGTGAAGATCCCTTGTTGACCATAACAAACTAACAAGCTAGCACATATTCACCAAATCACAGGAATTACAGTACTCCGTTAATAAAGAAGACCAGAAAAAATAAAAGTTTAAAATTTTACAAGTTTTCAGCGTCGTTATGTGGTAGTGAAACTTGGGACACCGCGAAAAGGAGATTGGAATAAAATACAGTCAGCAGAAATGAAGTTTTAAAGAACCATTAAGGGATGTTTTAAACAAAATAAAATAAGAAACGAAGATATCCGCAACGACCTCAACATCTGTCTCCTCCATGAAAAAAAAAGAAAAGAATATAGAAGTAGATGCAATTCCTATGTACTGAGGATGCCAATATTTAGCATTCTAGGACAAGCCTATGACTAAAAAGCAACATAAAGACTGAATCTGGTACAACCAAGAAAGCGTTGGAAAGAGTCCATTTAACTGTAATATAGGCCGGAACAGAATATTCTTCTAAACCTTGAAGTGTTGAAAATAATGATGGCTATGATGAAGACATTTTAAATTTCAAAAGAATGTCTGAACAAATGGGAAATTCTATCTTTGAATTCTGTTGCCTTACATACCAAAACACTGTCTCTGAAAGTGTACACTATTGCAGCAATTTAGGAAAATGTCGCATTAGCTCGTGGCTTGGAACAAAGAAAATTCCTGTTACTTATTTACTCGAATGGCTTGAATTATTCGCCGCAATTGTGAAAAAGGAATTTTAATGTAGTCTTAAAGTCATCCAAACTTAAATGTCACCTTTGAAGATTAACTCGGGGATGGAGGTTTTCTTTCCCTCTTGGCTTTATCTCGAAAAGCCCCTATTTCCATTCAGCGCCTACGTGAAATTGTAATTAAAAATGCAGAGGTAGAGAGACGAATGTTGTAACTGCTATCTCTATGTCTCCCTTATGTCACATAAGAGTCTCCTTATCTCTAAGTTAGAATGTGGGAGGCGATTAAAAGAAAGGAGAAAAGATTTGCAAGATAAATTAAATACAATTTTGTAAACTTTTGGTATCCAAGAACTGTAAAATAGTGTCATTTATTATAGAACTACAGGACAAAAATATAATTTTACCAGCTGATTGCTCGGTTATTTATTTATCCCAATCTTCTTGGCACTAATCAGCTTAGTGACCCCGAAAAATATAGTTTGGACTCTGTTCTCGATCCTTTTTATATTTTCATTTTTATCCTTTCTCACCCTTTCCCCCTCTTATGGGTATTAGGGGTCAAATTGGGAAATTTTATTTTCATTTCTTCATAATCACAATGCAGATGGGAACTGAACGTGGACTTAACATGCTATCGGGAATGTAACTATTCACCTCAGCGATCCCTAAAACTATGGATTTGACACTAATATGATTACTTATACATTTTACCCCTTTCCATCCCGATAATGATAGGCTTAAATGCCATCGGGACTGTCACTAGTGAGTTTAGCTCTCCCTAAAATTATGGATTAGATACTAAGCACGATAATTTTAGACATTTGTTTACACCGTCCTTACCCCCTAGGGATGCTAGATTCAAACATGGAGATACATGCCATCTGTACATTCACTAATCAGTTTAGCAATTCCAAAAACTATGGATTTGAGACTAATCTCATTCGCCGTTGTTATTTTATTTCCACCCCTTCTAACTCTCCTTCGGAGTGCTAGGGGTCAAACTTGGGGTTAAATGTCATTGGGATTGTGACAAATCAGCATAGCTCCGAAAACTAGCCCTTCTCCTTTAGGGGTGCTAGCGGTTAAACATGAACTTGAGCGTCATCGAGACTGTAGCCAATCAGGTGACTGACCCCGAAAACTGTGGTTTCGACACTAATATTGGTCATTTTAGTGATTTTATTGTTTGCCACTTTTCAAGGGTGCTAGAGTCTAACTTAATGGCATCAGTACTGCTATCAATCAGCTTAACGACCCCGTAACTATGGATTCTATACTAATTTCGGCCATTTTTACATCTTATTTTTCATCTCTTCTCATTCCCCTTAGTCTTAGCCCTGAGGGCTAAGTACCATCAAGATTTTCACCAATCAGCTTAGTGGCACTAATCTCGATCCTGTTTGTCATTTTAGTTTTCACCCCTTGTCATCCCTTTGCTGACAGTCGAATGGAGAAGACTGCTTAACAGTGAGATACGTGATATTTATAAGAAACCAATATAATAATAGTTAAGTCTCATAGACTGCGATGGGCAGGACATGTGGCACGAATGGGAATGAAAAAGGAACATGGTATTATCTTGTAGGAAAACAGAGGGAAAACGCCTAGTTGGCAAACCAAGAATGAAGTGGGGAAATTATACTTTTGTCCATGATTTGAGGGAAGTATATTATACAGGAGATGATTGGAGAACATTAGCTCAGAATAGATATGTACGGAGAGTTTATGTCCGCGCGGCTATGAACTTCCGGGTTCGATAGTGCCAGTGAGTTAGTTTTAGAATTATGCAGGAACATACAGTATGTCGGCCCCATTTCAACCACCGTCTCATGCTAATGATCTTTTATCCATTACAGTCGCTTTTTCAGACTGTAATTAATATGTGTACCAAATTCGGTTAATATTATTACAGGCATTCCAGAGTTATGCCAGCACTCGCACTCGCACGCACACGCACACACACACACACGCACGCATGCACACACACACACACACACACACACACACACACACACACATATATATATATATTCAATAATAGATTTATATAAGATATAAGCAATTAAATTGGTATAGGCATGTACGACGAATACAAGAAGAAAGTTTACCCAGAAAAACATTGGAATGGTGTCCATCTGGAAGAAGAAGGAAAAGAAGACCTCGAAACTCGTGGATGCAAGAAATAAGATCTAGAATGAGAACAAGAGGACTGGAGGACATGGAGTGGATGGATAGAGACGAGTGGAGAAGGAAAATATTTTAGGCAGAAAAATATGTGTAAACATTAAAAATCTGTCTGTGTCATAATATATATATATATATATATATCTCCATCCATAATAATTCTGCCCGAGGGCAGGTCCTTCACTGCAATCAAAGCATTTTCATGCTATGCTTTGCAGCGTTACCAGGGAATTATAGGTGTAATAGCTTCCAGTTGCTTTCCACACCGGTGAAGGATGATGATCATAATGATGGCCGGATGATTTTCGGGGACCGTTGGGCCCTAAGCTTCCTGACATTTGTCTTACAGGCGAGGAAAAACCCCGAAAAAAAACTCACCCAGGAGCCTGTCCCGACCGGGAATCGAACCCGGACCCGCTGCGTGACTAGGTAGCACGCTGGCTCGAGACCACAGCGGTGGAGATTATATATATATATATATATATATATATATATATATATATACATCTTCTTCTTTTTCCTTTCCAGGATTAGGTCAATGCGACCTGTTCCGGTCTCAAGTCCATCGTTTCTTTGGCCGTCCAAATATATTTTTCCATGTGGTTTGTTTGATCGTTTTGGGTAATGTTGTATTGTCCATTCTGTCTAAATGTTCTTTCCATTGGTATTTGTGCTCGTCTAGTTTATCGAGTATTAAAAATATCTCCAGTTCATTTCTTATTGATTCATTGTGTAATCTATCCATGCGTGTACATCCTTTTACGGATCCTAAAAATTTCATTCAGTGAAATATATAAAGTTAATTGAATTAAAGTCTTTCTAGAATATTAATTACATTATCCTGGTACACTCGTGCTCATCAGTAATATAGGAGTGATACATCACGATCGCATCCACTTTATCAGTAAACTAGATGATCACGAGTGTATAATCCAAATGTCTTAGATATATGTTCAAGTACCTCGAGTAAAATTTAATTAAAATCTACATTTGAAGAGTATTGATGCAGATGGAACATTATCCACTTTCTTTTTTAAACTTAACAATATGTGCGTGTTTCTCATACACTTCACGTGAACGGATAGATGTTGTTAATGTGGTTTATTTTAAATTTACCACCACATCGGCAGACCACTTTACGTAACTTTACAAAAATAATAAAAAAAACATTAATTACTAAACTATTGATACAAATGCTGATATTTATTTATTAGCACATTGAGATCCAATGATGAAGCTTCATTCACAGAGTTGAGTTTTTTTTAAATTGATTAAAAATTTGTGGTATTTATTTAAAAAAATGGGTAGTGTAACTTTTTAATTGAAATCAATGGATTTAGAAATGAGAACCAATTTGTATTTTTTTAAACTTACAGTAATAACAACCAAATCGATATATGGTTTCATAATGTTAAAAGCTGGACAGTCTTCTGTAGCTGATGGACTTGAAAACTCCTTAATTTATAATAATTTCGCCAGTCTGCTCCACATTACGACATTAATACTCATATCATACAATTTGCACCTTTGAGAACTCATTCAGACATAACTTTAACTCACTGACACTATCGAACTCATAGGTTCATGGCCGCACGGACATATGCTCACCATACAGCCCTATACTGTGCTAATGTTTTCCAATCATCTCCTGTATAATCTACTTTCTTCCAATCAGGTTAATGTTATTCTCCTACCTCATTCTTGGCCTACAAACTGGGCGCTTTCTACGCCCCTCTTTCAATCAATATTCGTGCCACATGTCTTAACCATCGCAGTCTATGAGATTAAACTGCTCTTATTATATCTGCTTTCCTAAAGATCATGTAGCTCACTTAGACCTAGAATGTAAATTTTACTGAAAACATTTGACTCTTTGAATTACCTCTCACTGTAGTAAATAAGTTTAATTGCTATAGTATGTTGCTTGGTATAGCAACTTGTGAAGAGGTGCTTAGATTTTTCTGGCAATCGTAACTCAGAATCATGAGCTATTAAGAGACAGATAACTGTGACAATTCGTTCCTTTTCACTATGAGTGACATGATCAACAGCTTTAAGGGTTACAGAAGTCGACCTTTAATATACTGTACGTGTGTAATGAAGTGATTATTTAAAATATTATTTTTTAATTCGATTAATTAAGAACTACCTATGGTTTAGAGGCATGATGCGTAGGGAGATTAATTTTTGCGGCTTTGTATTTTATAAACATAAAACTCACTGATATGAGTCAGATCTGAATCCTCGATCTGAGATAGCAATACAAATGAGCTACCCACACAGTATCACAACTTGTTGTTGTTGCCTAAAATTTTATATCATGTTTAAAACATAGTCTGAGGACACTAAAATTACGAGTAGATGGACTAATCAATAATTGTCTATTTGTTTTCACATGTAATGAAGGGGCCGTGGGAGGATATAACCAAATCTCAATCCGTAAAATCCTGACCTATTCATCAATTAATCATTTAGGGTGAATTTTTACGCTGAAAATAACATTAGAATTAGTAAAACAGTGTAAAATGATTGGTATTGTATTTGCAGTATTTTAATTGCAGCAATCCTCAAATCATATAACTTCAATTAAAATACTTGATACATATTTTATTAAATATTAAGTTTTGTGGCGTGGAATGGTGTGGGTGTAATAAATCATTTAGTCAATTAATGAAACTATTTTAGATTTTTTAAATCCGTTTAATATACATAACCGAAAGTATCTTTAAGTTAGAATTTTGTAGCTTATATATAAAACAGGAAAATAGTTATCGATATTCAGTTTGTGTTTTATTTAAGAGTTAGGTTGGTATTGCGAGTTAAATTGCGTGAAAATATCAGATTATCAGAAAAGAATTCCAACAGAAGGTTTCCTTGCAGCGGAAATGAGGTACAAGTTCTCACGAGTCGTGTTTTTATTAAAAACAAGAAATTACATGAAGGATGAATATTAGCAGAGAGCAAGTCTACAAATTTATATGGAAGTGAATGAGGCGAAGAAAGAAAAGTGGAGTGATTTAAGCAACGTAGAGTCGCTCGATGTTGATGGTGGACTCAACGAGCCGCAGAATCTCACCCCCAACGACAACAACGCTTTTCGGTCCCTGGTCCCGTTCCGGTCTCCCAGTCTTGTGATGGATGGCGCAATAGCGACGCGCGAAAGGGATATTGCAGCTCCAGACATGGCAGGCAAATCTCCCTCGGGACTTCCCACCCCCAGGGCCACCCTCTGTAGTTATTTCCCGAGAGACGTTTATAAGGAAAGAAGCTGCGAAGAGAATGGGATTCCAACAACTACATAGAGAAGACTTTACCAGCATCACATCAAGACAACTCCCTCCCCCCTTCTGTCTCCCGGTTGGACAGTACTAATCTTATAAATATAGTTTCCCTATTCCCCTAAAAATCCTCATCCTTTCCCCTTATTTTTTCCTTCTTGAAATGTCAACTCATCTACCCTAACAGAAAGACGAACAAGATGTAATAAAAAAGAATTTCATTTCAACTGCCTGGCAACGATTAACTTAATCACAGAGCTACTCCGCCACCAGATGTTCTCCAATATAGATCCATGCAGACTCTCTCATTTAACCAATTACCGACCTGAAAGAAACTAAATGACAGCTCGATTAACTAAATCGAGAGTATGGTTTCTCAGATATATTTTTATCGCTTCCCAAATCCTCCAATTTTATCCATCCATTTTATACTTATCTCTATCGAAAGAGATAATGCACCTATTTCGGAAATGATAAAAAATAAAATTTTATTAAAAATTGAGAAAAGACTACCTATAATATATGTCAATTACAGATATTGTTGTACCTTGTATAACACAGTCGTCCTCAACTATAATAATTTCTGTTATAATCTTCGTTATATTATTAAAATTCAAAGCTTTTCGAAGTCATGCTTCATATTCACGAACCTTCTTGATACTGAAGCACGACTTCGAAAAAGCTTTAAGTTTTAATAATATAACGAAGATTTTAACATAATTGTTATAGTTGAGGACGACTGTGTTACATTCATCCATAGTAATTCTGCCCGAAGGCAGGTCCTTCACTGCATTCATAGCATTTTCATGCTATGCTTGTAGGTTTACTAGGGAATTGTGTAGGTGTGGTAGCTTCCCGTTGCTTTCCACACCGGTGAAGGATGATGATGATAATGACAATGGTAAGGATGATAATGATAAGGATGATGGCCATATGATTTCGGGGACCGTTTGGGCCTTAAAGTTTTCCTGACATTTGTCTTACAGGTGAGGAAAAACCCCGATAAAAACCTCACCCAGAAAAACTGCCCCGACCGGGGATCGAATCCGGGCCCGCTGCATGACAAGGCAGCACGCTACCTCGAGACCACAGCGGTGGACACTGTGTTATATAAGGTACAAAAATCTTTAAAATTGAAATAATTTTAACCTCAAGGGTGTTCAAACATGAATATTAAAAGTATAGACTATAATATATTTTCATAATTTTTAAGAAATATTTATGAGTCCAAGAGTTAAACAAAACTATAAACTTTAATCAGTCATCTTGTAGTAAAAAATATTACCATTTGTATCGTTCACAGATTAAAATTTTGCGATTACAGCAATGTGATAAACATGAAAAACGTAGGCCTATACCTTTTTAGTATTACTGCAAAACGCGGAAGATAGAATCTATGTTTCTTGATTGTTAACATATTTTCTTGATGCCAAACATGAACTCCTATACCTGAAAATGTTTGCTGGAACATGCTTTACATATTTAAGAGTTTTTATAAACAAAAATATTTAAGTTGTACTGAACACCAACTTTGAATGGAATCAAATCCTTGAATCACCAGATAGCAAAGGACGACTAATTGATTGAATCAACAAGAACGTTATCGTAATTTGTCGCGTTATCACATCAATATTCACCATGACTGCACATGTACAGTAACATGATAACTATATCGTTTATGAATCTGGTATCATATTATACTTTTAATTAAATAGTGTTGCGTTACAATTAAACTTTATTTTGTTTAAATATGTTTTCCTTTACAAATTAAACTGTAAATAATATCAAAGTTTTTAAGAATAATTTTTGATCACAGTTAAGGCAACTATTGAAGATTAATTGTACAAATGAACGG
>JASPKZ010008277.1:0-7500 GCA_030220185.1 Diploptera punctata | reverse complement strand
AGTGCCAAAAGAAAACAACTTAAAAATTACCAAAAACAAAACTAGTTCTGTTGCTCAAAAAATATTAAATGTTTTATAATGAATCTGCGTTATTGTTAATACTTATTTCTAATCTGTTATTGATTTTTGCTAATCCCAAAGAGATTTAACAGCAAATATAATGCAATTTATAAACTATACATCCGGCTTAGAAATCGCCCGGAAGTAATATCGGAATACATAACCTCACATTTGGTAAATATTAAACATTATCATTATTTTTAGCTTCTGATGTATTATTCGCTAAACAGTCACTCCAAATCCAACGCGTGGTTGAGTTTATCGTTATCAGTGTTGCCAACAGAAATATTCTTCTTCTTTTGAAATTAAAATTCGTAATGAGAGATATCTCCGCAAATTAACTTCTTTGACAAGGATATCGATTGAACAATGTACAGCAAGAAATGCCAAAAGAAAACAGCTTCAAAAATTACAAAAAAAAAAGGTTAGTTATTTTGCTCTAAAAATTATTAAAAGATGTATAATGAATAGGCATTATTGTTAATAGTTATTTCTCATACAATCATCTGTTATTGATTTTTCCCAAGCACAAAGAGATTTAGCAGTAATGATATGCTGTTTACAACTATACAGCTGGCTTACAAATCGTCCGGAAGTGAAATCGGAATGCATAATCTCAAATGTGGTAGATATTAAACATTATAATTATTTTTAGTTTCTGATGTTGTATTATTCGCTAAATAATCATTAGATTACTGTTGATAATTCATTAAAAATAAGTGGTTTCTGAAAATTTGTTTTAAATCTCCTGCATAAGACAAACATTTACGTATTCTTCTTCTTAATCATAATTTGTAGGATTTTCATCCTGTTTGTTTCCAAAATCACTCCTCGGAGGAAGACGTATCAGATGTGCATTCATTCTCTTTCGATCTTTTGGCTGGTCTTCCTCTTGTTCTTCTCCCGTTCATTGGTCTATCTTCTTTAGCTCTTTTTGCAAGTCGGTTGTCTTACATTTTTCTATATGAAAGAATGAAAGACAACCTACTTCAAAAATAGCTAAAGTAGATAGACCAATGGACGGGAGAAGAACAAGAGGAAGACCAGCCTACACATGCTTCTAATTAACAGTCAAATATCTTGCATGCAAGAGTGGTTAAGGCAAGATGCCTTGGCGCAGAGCTACGGGACTTGCGCTGGTTGGGGTCTCCATGGGGAGGAAATTTTCTCATGGAATTTCGGCCAGTATGGGACCGGTGTCTACCCAGCATCGTGAGAAATTTGGGTAACTACAGTAAGTAGCGGCTCCAGGTTAAGAAAACCAGCTATAACGGCTGGTGGACCCGAAATTCTGACCACATGTCACCCTCACTGTCACTGGCTGGACGGTCGTATATCTCTGTGATTAATATGTAGATGTGACGCCAGCAGACAGCAGCCGGCTGGTAGGCCAAGGGCCTTCTTGGCCTGTCGTTCCTTGGATATGGCTAAATATTTCTTAGCGTCTCAAATGAAATTGAATTAACAATTTTAAAATCCACAAAAATACTTTATAGTTTAAGAAATTTGTTAAATGAAGGCCTAGATCTCATTTTAGCAGTTTACGGATTTATATAATGCTCGATAACATTAACCTTGTAACTAGAGTAACTAATTATTAAATGTTCACAAAACGAACATCAACATTTAGAAAATTCATAACAAACTTAAACAGAAATTGTGAAGGCACTTGATAAAAATTATATGAACAAATTTTGTTAATTTACAAATTATTTTATAGTAAACATATGAAGAGATTAAAGTAAGATATTCTATAAACACACTCTTCTTATTTTATTGCAACTTATTAATTCATTACATTTCCAAAGTTTGTTTATACATTTCGGGTCAATTAATCTCTACAGATTTTAGATGCATTCTTTTGTTATAGAGCACCCGCAGTGGGAATCGTTAATTTGTTTCGCATCATTTACCGTTTACATAAACAAAACTCCATCAATTTTTCTTTTGATTTGTTTGGTATCAATTCTCCCAATGTTTCATTACGTTTCCTTTGCAAGTTCAAAATATTCAACGCATACGCTTATATCCTTTTGCCACTAATAAAATTACGATTCAAGAATGTAACTATGAACCAAACTCTTATTTTTGCGAAAAAAACGCCCCTTATCTTTAGAAAGTCTGATTAGGTATTTATTTTAACAATTTAGTGAATACAATATTACAAAAACAAATTACATAACCATAAAATGTGCTTATAAAACATTAATCCTTGCGATTATCAAAGTTCAGTGCTCCATTTTATAATTTTCATTAACTATCAATCCATCCAGAGTAATTCTGCCTGAAGGCAGGTCCTTCACTGCAATCATAGCATTTTCATGCTATGCTTGCAGCTTTACTAGGGAATTGTAGGTGTGGTAACTTCCCGTTGCTTTCCACACCGGTGAAGGATGATGATGATTATGATAATGATAAGGATGATCATGATGATGATGGCCGTATGATTTCGGGGACCGTTTGGGCCTTAAAGTTTTCCTGACATTTGTCTTACAGGTGAGGAAAAACTCCGATAAAAACCTCGCCTAGAAAAACTGCCCCGACCGGGGATCGAACCCGGGCACGCTATCTCGAGACCACAGCGGTGGACAACTATCAATAATAGACATTTAAATTTTTTTTGTTCCTTTGAACGAACATAGGTGATTATTTATAATTCGACCCCGCTGAAACGAAATTTGGATTTAAAAATTCTGTATCACCTCTAGTTTTTCCTGGATTTTCATTTTTCATTTTTTATAAACATTTAATTCCTGTTGTAATACCAACATCGAAATTTGATATAATTTTTGTTTCTCTGCTCATGAAATAAAGTTTAAATATCGAAGTGAATAAATACGAAACCGAAAAAAAATAGGCCTGCTCTAGGAACGGATTTCATGCCAAAGAAAAGGGGGAAAAACTCACATTTTCAAACTTATTTCTTGAAGTCTTCCGTTTGTAACTATCACCAGAAAGTATTCCTTGAGGTTGCAACAATAACCTGCTGACATGTTCTGTACCGATTTTACTGTAGGCCTATACCTTGTATCAATGACAGAAATATCCTGGTGACAGCTCTAGCCGCCTCTGTCACTAATCGCACCCATTTAATGGGGGGGAATAACTCCACATGCGAGTGTAAAATGTGAATTTTCAAGGATATATTGCACTCCATACGCAGATAAAACTTCAGAAAGTTTCTAGTAAAGTCCTTGTACTTGTGAATTTTCACATTTCGAAGAAAATTAAAACATACTTTTCTGAAAGCTAACCGTGCATAGCTCTCTTTTTTTTGTAGCAATTCCATGAAATTGTCATGAATTATCTCATGGATTTGTGGCCGAGTAAATATACCTTCTTTTTAACTACCACTGAATTTAGGAAAAATTTCTCTCAAATACAAAAACCTCCGACCATATTAATCCAAAGCTATAATATTTTTCATTAACCCCCTAATTTTATATGCAACAGTGGTATCAGAATCTTGTCTTCCTCAATTACAGGCGATTTTTAACACTTCTCTCCACGAATTAAGTTATTTCGTGTGGATCAATCCTTGATGTTGTAATGTCTATCCTTTGTTCGGCTCTCTCATTAGCATAGAAAGCAACAACATTTTGTAAACGCAGACTGGATGTCTAAACGTATATCAACCATTTTCGGGTCTCCGCATATCTTCCAATCATATTTTGCATAATTTATTACTTTTCTTACTGAATCCATATTTTCATATGCTTTCTTGTCGAAAGAATAGGCAAAGGGTATTGATGGGTAAATATTCCATTTACGCAAAAATACTGCTTTTAAACTAATCTTACATGAATCTAAAAATAGTCCCCGCTCGTTAGATTTGTGAGGCTTCTAAGTTCTTGCGGAGGCACTTATATATCATTGCAGTACGTTAACTCATTACTAACAGAAACATAATCAGTGATCCTAGCGTTTTCGATATGACATCTTAACACCATCATGTAATAAATTTCACTCTTTAAAACGAGAACTAATAATTCTGCTTGAAAGATTGATGTTTCGGACTAGATCGTTTAGTTAACATTGGGAAATAAGGTGAGTTATATTTGATTCTAGCTCTGCAAAACTTGGATCGGTGTTCGAATATGAGGGTCCAAGTTTCTCTTCTTCAGAAGGACTTCTTAGTTCTGTTATATATACCGTCTGTTCGGTAGAACTTGAATTAAATCATCTGTTACAGTTTTTTGAAGGAACACTAGGATAAAATATAGATTGTTTTGGATTTCGAACTATATCCCGTTGTTTTGGATTTCGAACTATATCCCGATATATTTGTTAAACAAACATAAAAATCCGTAATATGATCTTCCTGTTCTATCGATATTACAGGGTTTCCGAAGGGCATTGTTTTATCTCCAAACTCCAAGCGGGACAGGCCTAGAAGGCCCTTGACCTACCAGGCGGCTGCTGGCCTCAGGTCCAAAATGTGTTAATCACAGAGGTAGATGATCATATGCCAGTATTTGGTGACATGTGGTCAGCATGTCGGGTCAACAGCCATTATAGCTGGTCTTCCCAACCTGGAGTCGCTACTCATTGTAGCTAGCCAAATACCTCACGATGCTGGGTGGGCACCGGTCTCATACTGGCCGAAATTCCATGGGAAAATTTCTTCTCTCCAGTGTTATTAAATTATAACACCCATATCTCAGAACTCAGATGAAATTTTACATGTTTGATAATATTTTTATTTCATAATATTTACGTTATTGGAAACATTGACTTTTAAATTGTTAATTATCATCTTGAAAGTACAGGTGTTGGTTGGGTGGGTCTAAACTTACCTGTTTGTTGATTAATTATCTTTAAATGTACAAGGTGTATTTTAACAAAAACGTTAACAGCATTCATCATATAAAATAACTCAATTATTGTGTTTACCATGTCACGCAAATGTGTGAATAGCACGAATTTGTTTTGTTATGTTTGCGGTAAATTAACTTCGAAAATACAGAGAAATTCTATCAACACCTATAGTGAAAATAGCGTATGAATTATATTTATATAGTAACGTAGACGAGGGAAATAGCTGAGACAAGGTAAAATTTGTAGTAATTGTTAGCGAATTCTACGTGTGTAGTCAATTAACTTATACTTTCACTCATATTTTTGCACACCTATATTAAATCAATAATATCATGTGTAAATTAAAAATGTTTTGGCCGGACTCAATTTTAAAACTAAGTTTCGAAATTGTACGGTAAAAACTATTACTGTGTGCTTGAGCGCGACTGTCCCTTGAGAAAGTTTCTGTGAGGATGCAAGTGCACAGATTTTAGGCTTGAATTCATTGTGAAAAATATTAAATTATCTTGTAATATTAATTATAATTAATTAAAACATTTTGTGATATTTCGGTCGCAAATGTATGATTTTGCTTGAAAAATGTACTCACTTTACTGATGCATAACTTTGTGGGGAGTATTGGTCTGAATTTCACACAGTATGGTAGGGAAAGTGAAGTGGAATGATTTATTTTGATATTTCTTCGATAAAATACATAATACATCCCTTATCATTCTTCTTCTTCTTATTTTTCTGGATTAAGTCAATGCGACCTGTTCCGGTCTCAAATCCATCGTTTCCTTGGCCGTCTCAAATATCTTTTTCCATGCGGTCTGTAGTTATTGATCGTTTTGGGTAATCTAGTATTATCCATTCTGTATAAATGTTGTTTCCATCAATATTTGTGCTTTTCTAGTTCTCGAGTATTGAACATATCTCCAGTTCATTTCTTATTGTCTTATTATGTAATCTATCCATGCGTGTACATCTTAAAAATAATTTCAGTGGCTTGAATGAGTGATATATATATATATATATATATATATTTGTAAGTACCCCAGATTCAGATCCATATAAAAGAACAGGGAACAGCCATAATTTTATAAAACCTGAGCTGAGTTTCGCTTTGATTGTTTCGGAGGGTTCTACTTATGGTGCCGCACATAATTTGATATCGGTTTAATCTATTGTGTATATCCCAACCATAGCTATATGTTATATCTGAACCATGACAGTTAAAGTGTACAATCTGTTCAATTATTTCATTATTGTCCACCGCTGTGGTCTCGAGGTAGCGTGCTGCCTTGTCACGCAGCGGGCCCGGGTTCGATCCCCGGTCGGGGCAGTTTTTCTGGGTGAGGTTTTTTCGGGGTTTTTCCTCACCAGTAAGACAAATGTCAGGAAAACTTTAAGGCCCAAACAGTCCCCGAAATCATATGGCCATCATCATCCTTATCATTTTCATCATCCTTCACCGGCGTGGAAAGCAACGGGAAGCTACCACATCTTCAATTCCCTAGTAAAGCTGCAAGCATAGCATGAACATTTTCAGTGAAGGACCTGCCTTCGGGCAGAATTACTATGGATGGGATTTAATTATTGATTACTATTTTTGCTCTGACTAGTACTTTGCCCTGAAAAGCCATAATTTTAGTTTTTGAAGTTGAGGTTTTAAGATAATAATAGAGTCCTAATTGATTCAACGTGTAAATGGCTCTTTGTAAATCATACTCCGACTTCTGTATAAATACCAAATCGTTTGCTTTCATTAAAATATTCAATACATCTCTGCAACGTTATCAATTCTCTTTGAATTATATTAATCATTTTAATTTAATTTGTGCTAAAATAGAACATAACTAATTCACTGGTACTCTCCAACCTGAAGTTTCATGTGGCGCGGACGTAAGCTTTATTTACATCCTTTTCCTAAGCTAATGTTTTTCAATCATCTCTTGCATAATTCACCTCCTCAAATCATGGTTTATATTATTCTCCCGCCTCATTTTTTGTCTACCTACTGGGCGTTCTCCCTCTGGTTTCCCTACAAGGAATTTCTATACCCCTCTTTCATTCCCTATTCATCCCAGTTGTCTGCTCATCGTAGCCTACGAGACTTACCCGTTCTTATTACATCTGGTTTCCCATGCAGATCATGTAGCTCACAGTTGTGCAGTCTTCTCCATTTGCCTGCCTTATCCTCATATACTCCTAAATTTTCCTTCTCCTTTAAAGCAAGAGCCTATGCATAGTATCCATGAAGATTCTAGAACATGCGATCATAAAATACCAAAGGAAACATTTGTTGTACTTCACGTCTCCTATAAACAGTGTTAAAGTCAGGCCAATTCTTGTCATCATAATCAAGTAATACACCAATAAACGTCTGTAAACTTTTTCTTGAAAAATCCGTACAATTGCGACTAAAAGTGTATAAGAGTTAATGATTATTTTATCACAAATAATGCTCAAAACCTGCTCACTTATATTACTTGAAGCCTTTAGTTATATATATCACACTGACATGAACGTAGTCATCGCTTAGGTTGAAAAATGATAAAGATTTGTGAAAAAAATAGTTAAATGTTGAAAATGTGATAAATGCACTAATTACACAATATAATTACTGAGAGAGAGAGAGAG
>JASPKZ010008276.1:0-79802 GCA_030220185.1 Diploptera punctata | reverse complement strand
GGGCAGAGAGAGAGAGGGAGGCAGAGAGAGGGAGGCAGAGGAGGAGGGAGGCAGAGAGAGGAGGCAGAGAGAGGGAGCAGAGAGAGAGGAGGCAGGAGAGAGGGAGTCAGAGAGAGGGAGTCAGAGAGAGGGAGGCAGAGAGAGGGAGGCAGAGAGAGGGAGGCAGAGAGAGGGAGGCAGAGAGAGGGAGGCAGAGAGAGGGAGGCAGAGAGAGGGAGGCAGAGAGAGGGAGGCAGAGAGAGGGAGGCAGAGAGAGGGAGGCAGAGAGAGGGAGGCAGAGAGAGGGAGGCAGAGAGAGGGAGGCAGAGAGAGAGAGGCAGAGAGAGAGAGGCAGAGAGAGAGGCAGAGAGAGAGGCAGAGAGAGAGAGGCAGAGAGAGAGGCAGAGAGAGAGTGAGAGAGAGTGAGAGAGAGAGTGAGAGAGAGTGAGAGAGAGTGAGAGAGAGTGAGAGAGTGAGAGAGTGAGAGAGAGAGAGCGAGAGAGAAACTGAATTATTTATTATAATTAGGACACAAGGAAAACTAGCTTAAGTTGAATTGGATTTGGATTCATTTTTTAGTAGAATATATATTTTTTTAGATTTTTATTGTCTGTAAGAAAACTCCTTTATTGAAATTTACACTCCACCTGTCCCTTTTATTGATTCCATGTGTATTTGTGTTGTAGTGTCTGTCCTGACTAGACTAGATCTCCATGTCCTTATTTAACTGTGGTCAATATACAATCCCTTCCTTAAGGACATCTCTAGTAATAGTAGTGGAATTTGAGTTTTTTTACAAAGAAAATAAATACATTATCATTTACATTGCGAACGGGCCTGTTTGACCTTACGTGTATATTCTGTTCATGAATAAAGAAAAAAAATATGAAAAAATACATACATGGCTACACACCTACACTCATACATAAAAATGCATAAAACAACGAAGTCTACGTCTGCAGTACATAAATAATAATATACATAAATAACTGTGTGTGCAGATATATATATATTTCCCCAAATGCCCCAGGTTGTCATTTCGACATTTTTGGGTGTTCTTTCCTGGCATGGTGTACTTGTAACCCACTTTTGAGGTTGGGACGCCTGAAGGCGGGTTTACGCTGCCCCGATGATATGAGAGTTGATGATGGTAATGATGCGCCCGGAGAGGCCTTAAACTAAACTTAATCTAATTAGGCGAATATGATATTGATGATAATGATGGCCAGATGGTGTTCGGGGACCGCTTGGGCCTTAAAGTTTCCTGACATTTTTTTACAGGTGAGAAAAAAAAACCGAAAAACCTAACACAGGAAACTTGTCCCGACCGGGGATCGAACTCGGGCCCGCTGCGTGACAATGCAACACGCTTCCTGGAGACTACAGCGGTGAACTTGTGTGCAGATATAAACGATAAAAAAACCTCTCACTTTGTACAATAATAAAACATCTAGCTCCAGAACAGATTAGAAATAAAATATAACACTCACCCCCGACACAAACCCCGCATACAGCAAATAGAAGGTTATTCAACATTCCCGTGTGCAATGTATTTATTATATAATGCAAGCGAAGATAAAATTAAATACCATACATACGTACTGAAGTTGTTATTACAAATAATACACGTTTCCTCATTGACCTCCAATTTTTCTATAGCTCAATTTCTTTACTGTGAACAAAAATTTGCATGTTTTCACTTCACTCTCAACCCGTCCTAAAAGATCACAACACGCCACTTTCCCACGATCCGACCTGAGAAATCTCTCCGGCTGCAACTGTAATCTAAGTTGACATCTCTAGTAAGTCCTATGAAAGGAAGAGACAATAATTGTAAAAGAAAAGGAGTAAAGTAAAGCGGGAAGAAAATTACGTAAAATTTTATATTACAGAATAATGACGTGAGTGATGCGATCTACTAGTAGGCCTAATCGAAATGTATATAAAATATATTTATAGCCTGATTACTTGATTAGAATCAGCTTAACATTTTAGATAAGTAATTTTCAGGGTCTGTTTGTCGAGGAAATGTAAATATACCACAACCAACCAAACTTTTAAGTGTTACTTTTAATACAAAGTATAGGTCACAAATTTCCACAGTTAAATATTTTTATCATGCCGAAACTTAACCACATCAATTATTTTGTATCCTATACGATACATATTTACAACACATTTATTCACATTTCTGCCATTACTTTCTTCTTGGACCTACTGTAAAGCTGGAATTCCACAGGGTTCGGTGCTACGATCATTGCTTTTTTCAATCTATAAAAATGACATATCTGACTCTCAAAAACATTGTAAACATTTTTTAAATGTTCTTTAAATGACGCGATAATTAAACTTAATGAGGATCTTGACTCGCTAAAGGCGTGGACAGACAAATATGGATTTCAATTAAATCCTAGAAAGTCACAAGCAATCATTATGAGTCATCACAGACTATTAGGGTCAATTAACACAAACGCAGTATTACATGTGTCACTCAATGGGGTTCAAATCCCTTATAGTGAGAGAGTAAAAACAATCTAGAAGTATTTATGGATACAAATTTAAATTAGAATAAACAAATAACATTTGCGGAAAAATCTTCTCAATAATACACTCATTAAATCGTGTAAGAAATTGTTTACCATTTGCTCTAAGGAAAATGTTAATAGAAACACTTGCAATGCCCCATTTTGATTATTGTGATACTCTTTTTACTGACCTAATTACTGTTCTTATCCAAAGACTTCAAGTGTTCATAATTATTGCATACGTTTTATTTGTGGTATTCGCAGATTTGATCACGTTACACCATCCCTGGAATAATTGTCATGGCTTCGTCTACAAGATCGTAGAACCATCCGTTCCCTATGTCTTCTTTATAAAATATTACACACATCATTACCTTATTATTTATCACACCGCTTCACTAGACTCTCTGATACACATAAATTAGATACCCGATCCCATCAGCACATTATCCTTTATATCCCTCCTCATAACACTACCTATTATTTGACAGTTTCTCTTTCCAGAACATGGAATTCCCTTCCACCCCATGTCAGAGACTACCAAACTTTACCATCTTTCAGAAACAAATTGAAAATAAAGTTATTAACAGAAACATCTCACTGTTATTTTTTTTAACTATTACTAATTTGCTTTTTTTTTTCATTATTATTAAAAATAGTCAATATTTTTACCTAATGTATTATATATAAGCGATAGATTAATTCATTTGAGTTTATTACTTTCTTTGTGTATATTTTTTCTCTTCTTTTTGTGTATTATAGATTGGAGCTGTTATTCCTTTTAGTATACATTATTCCATTAGTTTAATTTTAATTGTATTTAATTGTATTGTATTATTATACATTATTTTCCTTATTGTTCAGTTTGACCAGATAATTAATTGTTTAGTACGTATTGTTATTGTAATTTTTGGTATTTAAATGTAACATATGTTTGTCCTGGTGAGTGGAAGAGAATGCCACATGGCCTTAACTCCACCAGGCTAAATAAATCTATCTAAATTTATTTTCTTCGCGAGATTTATTCCTCATGCATGTTGCGATTCATAACAACACTTAAAAATAACATACGTCAAACAAAAGTGACAAATACAGGGTAAGGATGAGTTACTCTAATTAGCTTTTTAATTTTTATACTGATATGGGTTATTCTTTTAGCTTTTATTAGCTTTTAGTATACATTTTCAATGCTTATAATTATTTTGAATCACCTTTGAGGTTAAAATTATAAAATTTGTACCCGAGATCTCAGTTATTCTCAAGTATGCAAAAGTTCAGTTTGTAAAATTCGTTGTAGGTATTTCCGAATATTTGTTACCTTCAGGTGTTGATTTGTACAATCTTCACTGTTGTTAAAGTAGCGGAAGATGGAAGATTTCCGAAAGCCTACAAGTTTCACATAGTTGAGGTCGATTGAGATTTCAGGTAAAACTTTATAATTTTACCTATCTTTTAAGTTACCTGTACTATTGTACCCATAATTTATAGCTCTTTAAACTTTACATAAATTAATATCGTGTTTTAGGTAATTATATCTCAATTTCGCATTCAATTTCCAGGTGTTTTCCACAATATCGTCTCACAAGAGACCAATACGGATGAATGTGCTCACCACACACACACACACACACACACACACACACACACACACACACACAAATATATATATATATATATATATATATATATATATTACTCCAGTTGTTATTCAGATATTTTAAACAATTTATGTTTCTTTGATATACTGTTCCAAAGGTGGTACACACCAGGGTTTTTCGATTTTCTTTTTTCTCCCAGGAGTCTTCTACTTCCCTAATTTTATCCCACCAACACTCTCCACTCCTCTTCCCTCCCTCATGTAATTTCATTTCATATCAGCCTTCACCTCATCTCATGATAAGTAACAAATAATAATCTGATACAGACCACAGATGTTTAAAATATGTGGTTTTATGATCTATTGGAGAACATTCGTGTACTTCCGCATGATTATGAGTCTGCCTGTTTGAACTTAGGAGAGAATAGGACCATAGGGAGGGTGGTACTCCCTCCTCGTTTCATTGGCACATGGCAAATAAAATGTGCGGTCTGAGTCATGTGTGAATGCTAGATGTGTGTCGAAACCAGGTACATCATAACACTGTAGAGTAGATTTCATTCCGTTCATTCCGTGGATGGGAAAGGCGCAATAGATCTTTCATGTGCATTGCTATGACAATCTTCCCCCACCCGAGTTTAAAATAATATAAATAGAATAGAACAAATCAAATAAATACAAAATATAACTAAACTATAAAAAGTAATACAACAAGAGTAAAAAATGGCTAACTTTATTTTATACACGAAGTTAAAATAAAAACTTATCGAAAACCCTCAAAAATATGACAAACATCATAATTGTATACAAAACTGACAATAAAGTAATATCCATCATAGTAATTCTGCCCGAGGGCAGGTCTTTCACTGCAATCATAGCATTTTAATGCTGTGCTTTGCAGCTTTACTAGGCAATTATAGGTGTGGTAGCTTCCCGTTGCCTTCCACACTGGTGAAGGATGAAGATGATAATGATAAGGATGATGGTGATGGCTGGATGATTTTCGGGGACCGTTGGACCCAAAGCTTCCTGACATTTGTCTTAAAGGTGAGGAAAAACCCCGAAAAAACCTCACCCAGGAGCCTGCCCCGACCGGGATTCGAACCCTGTCTCGCTGTGTGACAAGGCAGCACGCTACCTCGAGACCACAGCGGTGGAAAAAGTAATATAATGCCAAAAAAATAGAAGAAGCAGATAAATATAAAACGAAGGTGTCTGAATTAATTTATAATACTTTCAATAAAGTATATCGGTTATGCTCCTTGTCTCTGGTCCCGAGGGTCGCGGTTTCAAACCCGGCCGGGGTCGATGGATTTTTTAGGAAGGAAAAATCCAAGGAGCAAATCCTCCAGGAGGGACTTTAAGCCGCGGGTCCCGAGTCGGAATATTCTCAGGCTCTTAAAAGATCCTTATGCCAAATTTTACCGAATTTTCCCGTCCTATTACTACCTTGAATTCCTAGATGTCAGTATGAGGCGGAACGCTGACCACGGGCCACTCTAATGACATCTATACGAAAACAAGGGTAACTAAATTAGTATGGTTCAATTTCTTCCCTGCAGGGAGAGAGAGAGTCTAAATCTCGTTGAGGGAAACAAGGGCTTACAAGAAAAATAAAAAAATATATATATATATATATATATATATATATATATATATATATATTGGAAGTACCAATTGAAATCTTAAATTAAGATACAATGGACATTTTAATGATTCCTTGTAAGCGGAGGGAAAATCCAGCTACGCAAAACACATCATAGAAGCAGGGCACCAAATCGATATAATGAACAACACACTATCGATAAACATAGAGAAGGTAACAACTATATAATATACATTGTAGATTTTCGCGGATATAAGTACGATTAATAAAGTTTTCATAGTTTTCCGCGTCATGGATTCAAGATAGGCCTCTGACCACTGGTTCCGACGTTTCGGCATGATCCCATCATTATTCCTTGAAAATGGCATGTGGGATCATGCCGAAACGTCGGAATCCATAACGCGGAAAACCCAAGAAAACTTTCTTTAGGCCCTATATATATATATATATATATATACTTTCAACATTCAAAGTAATATAGTGCCTATGTATTTATTTGTTATATTTTTATTTATTTTTTATGATTTTATGAAATGATGAATAAGATGAAATGATCCTGGCAATGACATTTTAATAGAGTATTTGCCTTGATGATTGAGGAAAATCAAGACGGGATAGCTAGGTTTGTCAGAACCAGAGTTTGATCACGGAACTTCTCTAATATGAGTCTCAAACGCTACCGCTTAAGCCAATTCGCTCGGTATACTATAAACATTTTAAAATAAATTTTAATTCTTCAAGGAGGCATAAACGAAAATATACTGGATGAGTAGATACAAATGTCCACAACTCCTCTATAGAATAATCACAAAAAAAAAATCAACTGAACACTGATGATGAATAAAAATCCGAAAATCTACAAAAATTAAAAAAAAAAACTAGTTGAGTAAGGTTGTGATTATCATAAGTAATGCCACGAGTGATTTCCAATTTATCTAGAGAATTTGGAAAATAAGAGTGGCATTTGTTAGTACTATTTAACGAATAAAATTAAGCTGTATACTCACAAATCATTATTTAACTATAGTTATTTTAAAATATTTATACATTTAATGTAAACGGCGATATTTGAATACAAATGAGAAACGATTGGTACGCTTCATTTGCTTCTTTTGTTCGATCACTGCAACCAGATCATAATATTATTTATTGTCAAAAGATCGCAATGTTGTAAGAATGCACCCTAGTGAAGATATTTATAACCAACGTTATACGCATTAATTAATTTCTGATGTCCTATGATGTAAATATGTCAATTATATTTTTCTGCGTCATTTCCTGGAAAATAATACGTTTAAGAAAGTGCAAACAGTGATTTCTTTTTTTTTTGTGGTATAATCAATTGTTACAAATGTGTTTTATATTATCTCTCGTATGCGCTACGTGTTGACATTCATGCACTATATATACAATATGGTAGCCGTATTCCTTACAGAGTCAGTCACTGCAAAATAATGCTATGACCTATTCAGAATGTTAAAAAGGAGGTGCTTTCTTTATTATGATAAACTTTAGTTGGTCAATTTTAGGCGAAACACGACTGTGATTGGTTGTAAATCAGAAATCATTGAAATGTGATTGGTTGTAAATCAGAAATCATTGAAATGTGACTGGTCATTGACTTCCATTTGGGGCACGAGTTAAATAGTCAAGTATATTTTTTATAGTTTATATAATGTAGTAATCTGAAACGATTTTTAAAAAATTTAAACATTTTGCAACAAAGAAAAATACATTAATATGTGAACTTATTTTTATAAGAAAGACAGGCTATTCTAGGGCATATGACACGTTAGAATCTTGGAACGGAAAACAAGTGTTTATCTACATATGTTATTACTAAATCTATCTATTATTTTCTGCTACAATTCATGCTATCGACAAATTTGTCACTTATTTATTCACGTTTCCGCCATATACTTCATGTGATTTTCCCCCTTAACACTTAAATATTACATATACCGTAAAAGTAAAGTAAAGTATTCCCACTACAGGCCTCAGGAGGCCCTTGGGGTAGTGGGAGGTTAAGGCTCCCACTTTTTCTGGACAATCGGCACTTGATGTCAGCCGGGTTGTCAGCCCTGCGTGACGGCCGCCTTTACCCCAGAACAAGCGTCTGGTACTCATTTCAGTTAGAGGCTGAGTCGACCCCAGGGCCATATTGCCGCCAGAAGGTTTTGGTCAGTTTAAAAATCCTGACCCCACCGGGACTTGAACCCTCGACCTTCCGGCTTGTAGCACAGTGCCTTAACCACTACGCTACGCTATACCGTACTACATAAAAATGACAAATATAAATTAGCGAAACTCATGTTGGTTAGCGGTCAGTCTCATGAGGGTTATTCTCTTAAGTTGACTATTTAACAGTGTCAATAATTAATAGCTATTTTCCAACGCAACTTGTTAAATGACGTTTTCAGGTTATTTTTATGTCAACTTTTCATTCAATTTTCGGGGATTCTTGAAATGATAATCTGCATTATTTTCAACAAAAAAATAATAATTTACGTTAAAAGAATATAAATAATTAACTGAGCAATGTAAATACGTATATTTTAAAAGGGATTCTGAAAATTTTTAAAAATTGAATGAGAAGTTGATGTTAATCTGACATACAAGCCCATTAGTGTTGGAACATGTCAATTGCCAACGTATGACAAACAGGCAAAAATAAATAAATAAAATGATAATATAATGCATATCCACGCCAGTTCTAGTTATAATAATAATAATAATAATAATAATAATAATAATAATAATAATAATAATAACAATTATTATTATAATTATTATTATAATTATTATTATAATTATTATTATAATTATTATTATAATTATTATTATTATTATTATTATTATTATTATTATTATTATTATTATTATGTCCACCGCTGTGGTCTCGGGTAGCGTACTGCCTTGTCACGCAGCGGGCCCGGGTTCGATCCCCGGCCGGGACAGTTTTTCTGGGTGAGGTTTTTATCGGGGTTTTTCCTCACCTGTAAGACAAATGTCAGGAAAACTAAGGCCCAAACGGTCCCCGAAATCATATGGCCATCATCATCATCCTTCACCGGTGTGGAAAGTAACGGGATGCTACCACACCTACAATTCCCAAAGTAAAGCTGCAAGCATAGCATGAAAATACTACGATTACAGTGAAGGACCTGCCCTCGGGCAGAATTACTATGGATGGATTATTATTATTATTATTAGTATTATTACTATTATTATTATTATTATTATTAATACAAAAAATCACTCATTACGAAGGCTCAATCGCTGTTATCTGAATTTTCACCAAATTATCTATAAAACCAGAGATAATTTTTGTAACGTAACTAAACCTACTAAACCTACCAAGTTCGTAATCTAATCTATCCAAATGAATTGAAACAAAGAAATTAATGACCCTTTTCATTAAGTAGAAATATTCGGTACACATGCACGCTCAATTGTCCACAGCAGAAACGCGAATAAACATTTTGTTACAGCGGAAACGTAAATAGCCATGTTGATAAGCGATAACTGTGGATGTGGTAACTTGGGTTCTTTTAAGAGTCATAGATTATCATAAACATTAGTATGTCCAATTTTCAGGCATTGCACATATATATATATATTTTTTTTTTGCGGACAAAACCTACATATATTGCTCAGATTGTTATTCACATACTAATCTAAAAATAGTGCTTTTTTTAAATATTTTTTCATACAATTTTTGTATAATTAAAAAAAACAGAATCCCCGAAAGATTAGCATTTGTTAAAGATAATGTTCTCAACTACGAGGGTTTTCTGTGGTCTTTAATATAATGATATTTTAAAATTCCACTATCTTAAGTTAATAATTTCGTTTCTCAATGTTATGTCTGTTATATTTCCTATGCCCACCGCTGTGGTCTCGAGGTATCGTGCTGTCTTGTCACCAGCGGGACCGGGTTCGATTCACGGTCGGAACAGGCTCCTGGGTGAGGTTTTATTCGGAGTTTTTCCTCACCTATAAGACTAATGTCATGAAGCTTAGGGCCCAACGGTCCCCGAAATCATCCGGCCATCATCATCATCCCTCACCGAAAGCAACGGGAAGGTACCACATATATAATTCCCTAGTAATTCTGCAAAGCATAGAATGAAAATGCTATGTTTGTAGTGAAAGACCTGCCATCGAGCAGAATTACTATGGATGGATATTTTCTATTTATAGATCAGAATTTCCCATGGATTTCAGTTTTCATATAGGACAGTATTAATAATTTTAATATCTAACTATTTTTAATAAAAATTAAACAAAACTTATTTGAGGAATCCATGCCACCAACATAAATTCTAATACAAAATGAAACAACACACAATGCATTGTTCCAGCAAGTTAATAATTACCTGGGAGAAATATATATGTTCATTTTTTTAATGAGAAAAATGCCTTAAAATAATGTGATAAGTTGAGCTCAAACTAACCTAAAATAGCATATTTGCAATGTAAATGTGTATTAGTTGTTGTTCAGACAGTGCAGCCAACTTATCACTAAACTCGCTAACAAACAAGTGAACGCTAAACTAATCACCCATTTTCTCACCCACGCTAACACTCTGTTGCCCACCTAACACTAACTTGCCCAATTTCTCACTCTAACATGCCTACATGTAGGTGGACTCTGAGATAGAATCCCCTTATATGTGAGCAAACATGTTGACAATTGGTTCTAGAGGAACATGTGTTATCACATTGGGCAACACGATGCTAAAAGGCGCTTCTTCTCTGATCGTATATTCACTAGTGGCACGGTGAGATAGAATAGCCTAATTTTATGAACTACGAGAGTTTCCTGCGATCTTTAATATCATGATATTTTAAAATTCCATCATCTTAATTTAATAACTTAGTTTCACAATTTGGCTCAACTGCACTTCTACTAGCGCTTGATTTTTCAGTTATATTGTTGTAAACTATAGCTCTTCTTCTGTATCTACTAACATTATTTAATATTTTAAACTTTTTCAAACAATGTTTATAACATTATTAAACAATTTTGAAGTATCTATTTAAGTATACAAATCACAATATTATGACACTGTTAGACAATATTGTGATGCTAACTGCTATTTTCTCCACAGAGTATATTACTTGGTCTATGATTTTTCTGTCGCTGTTTTGGGTTACCGCTGGTTGGATCAGCGTTAGGGAGTGGTAAGTAAGTGTACACCCATTTTTAATAAACGTTTGAATAACATTAACTATGATTTGTGGGAAGTAGATTATACAGGGAATGATTGGAAAGCATTAGCTCAGGATAGGGATGTATGGAGAGCTTATGTCCGCGCGGCCATGAACCTACGGGTTCGATAGTGCCAGTGAGTAAGTTAGTAAGTTTGGTAATTTTAATATTATTAATATATTTTTTAACATAGATTTGGGAATTTATTGCAAATATTGGTCATTTAAATTTCATAGCGACGGATAGTAATCGAGGATGATAATCGATATGTGGTTCGATTGTGGGTTATCGCTGGCTCTATAAACTCTGGCGCATGCCCATTGTTGTTCTATAGGACTTCGAAAATATTTCACGCTAGTGTAAGTACAGTTTTTTCCAAAATTATATAGGTCGATTCATTCACAATGTATTAACCTGGTCATTTTAATTTAATTTCCTTGAAATTGTTGCCTAACATCTGCGCTTGTGTACCTTTCCAGTAAAATTTAATTAACCATAATATAATAGTGTAAATATAAAACAGTTTATGGAAGTATAACTATAAATAATACCACACCAAATATAAAAAAAATAGCTGTATGAAAATGAGTAAAATAATGTATTAAATATTCATTAACCGAATTAATTAAACTGTCACAGAATTAACATTAAAATTTTAATTTTTCATTCGATGTTAAATATTCCATAAATTTGACTAAATGTAAACTGTGCTTTGCGTTGAGAGTATGTTCGTTTCTACGCCTTATATATGTTTACAACAAGTTGAACCTAATGCAAGCTCTGTTGTATAGGTGAATAGTTTAAATGTATTGCAATGTATTTGAGTTATAACTTTAAGTTTATTTACAATGAAAAAGGGATGTACTTACTTTCGAGGCAAAAGTGGCAAATGATTGCCAAAAAGCCAGAGGCGCCGTTCACCCAGCCATTTCTCCATGCATGCGACCAACTGCACACTAACTGTAGAAACACTGGACGTGGGCACTTGCTTAGTACTGGATCGATCCCTCTGCGCTGCCACACACACAAAGCACCTGATGAATCCCTTTACTTCCTTATTTTTTATATCATAGACTTGGCTATATTCTCAAACTTATACAGGCAACCAGATTCTAATCTAAAATAAATACATCATTTCCTGACTTGTTAACGTAGCCTACTACCTCCAATACACAATTTAAAAAAAACGCGCATTTATAAAGAACGACAAATATTGATTAGTATTGCGGTTACATAAAAAAATACAAACATCACGTCGAATTATTGGATTTTAGAGAATTCCAGATGAACTGAGCTTGTTCTCATGGAAAAAGAAATGAAAAAAACTTCGTCGATTCTACTTTGTAGACACCAAAAATAATCATAACAATATTATTATATACAACTTTCCTCATTAGAGGATTGCCTCAAGGACAAAGTGATACAGACAATTAATTTTCGAAATTAATGAAATACATTTAAAAAATTCAAATCGTAATTAAAGTATACATACTATAAAGTAGAAATTGTGTAAAGATGGTTTCTTAAAATCGAAATAAATAAATAAGTAAATATATATATATATATATATATATATATATATATATATATAAAGTGTGTGTGTGTTAATAATCTAGCGGCCGCATTTTTTAGGAACCAATCTTGGGATATGGCAGTCAATTAAAAAAGTAAGAAGAAGTTTATTAACCAGCAAAAATGCATTAGGAGTGAGGGTTCGTCTTAAGCAAAAACTTAAAAATCGCTCTAGCGACCGTAATATTTTTTCAAACACAATTCGGTATATGCAATTTAAATAAAACAATAAAATAAGTCTCAAAACATCGGCGAAATCCGACAATTAGGTGTGGGTGGTTTACTTGAAACCCGGATTTTAAAATAAATCACTCTAGCAGTTGCCATGTTTGTTTTCTTATAACATAACTTCATGCAAATTATTTATTTGACAAAAGAAAGACATATTCCAGCAAAATCAGACCATACATTTTTCTTTCTGAGGAATTTACTTAGATTAACTACATATTCCTGTTACTTTTTTTAGTTTGTATAGTTGAGAGTGATTTAGAGCATTTTGATAGTGTTGATTCATGACTGGTCACTTTGGCGAAACACATTAATCCGTTTTCGCTAAAAGAAAAAGGCTCATGTCTTATCATGACGAAAATAGGTCGTCAACCAGGCCTTTTTCCTGGGATGCAGAATTTTATCAATTTTATGTTTATTGTAATTTGGTGGTGTGATTTTGAAAATATAAGGTAAATCATTTTAATTTCATATCTACTCTATTCCATGGCTCGGTCATGGCTAGAAGACCCATGCCCTAACAGCCGGCTGCTGGCCTCACGTCTACATTTGTTAATCACAGATTTAGACGATCATCCACGCAGTCCAATGTAGGGATGACATTTGGTAAGCATGTCGGGTCCCCAACCGTTAGAACTGGTTTTCTTAATCTGGAGCTGCTACTTATTGTAAGCTATCCAAATACCTCACAATGCTGGGTGGCTAGATCGCATACTGGCCGAAATTCCATGAGAAAATGTCTTCCCCCATGGAGACCCGAACCAGCGCAATTCCCGTAGCTCTGCGCCATGACATATTGCCTTAACCACTCGGCTAGGGCGCGGGATTTAATTTTATATCATACTTTATTATTTCCTTACGATATTTTAAATTCCCTCAAGAAACGCAATCAGTCAAAAAAAATAGAAATAATGAAATAAAAATCCGTATATATGGCAGTGTATTTCGTGTTCGTTTCTATAAACTCCACATGTTGATAAGGCACCATGTTCGGAAATGTGCTGTTTTTGTCCTACATTGATCACACATTTTTTTTACCCAGTACTTACGTCGATGAGAAAACATTTGTTCTCGTCTACCATTCTACCTTTCCTCAAATGTTCAGTCAAAATTCTATCGGATGACAAGTAGAAATGTGTTGGTATAACCGCAATTGTTCAAGAATGGTCAGTGCATCATCTTTCTGAACTCCACCAGTACTTGCTGTAAGGAAGTCATGTATCTGGGATCCGTGTCATATTGTAAACAAGAGACGCATGGCTTCAGACGTAGCTCTTTGTTATCATGAGTTGTATTTTGTTAAGTAGGATATTTAAAATATTTTATTAGGCCTAGTTTACTTTTCAGAGTATTGAAACGACATATTTGATGAAGATAGTAAAAAAAGCAAATTCCTGGGTTATTATGTTGGTTTCTCACAACAAGAAATCTAGGGCTACTTTATTAAAATTATTTTATCTAATGATTACTATCTACCATCCCATAAGCGTGTAACAGTATTTCTTTTCCATTATATACGCTATGAGCTGTATATTAGGTTGGTCCTTATTTTCAACTTTTCGTTTTTCATTCCGCACCTCCCTATTTTTTCCCCCTTTGGTTGTAAGAAATAATTGAGAGTCATTTTTGTTGAATTTTAAGATGAGGAACACGTGCCCCAATGAGCTAGAACAGGTGCGACTTTGAAAAGAAAATATCAATAAAAACGGTAATGATTTATGATATTAACAATTACTTTCATTAAAAAATTTATTATTTGAAGATTTCTCTTATTTAAGGCATGTAAATATAAATACTCTTGATTTGAATATTTATAAATTTAGGTTCAGTGCGGCACGGGTTAATGTTAATTTATTTTATAATGAAATTTGATGCAGTAGGAAATCGGGCCAAAAGGAAAAATATTAGAGGGTGTGCGTAGAAATCAGATGCCATTTTAATTCCACCCTCTAAATAAGGACCACCCTAATATATGTTTAAGTTTGTATGTACATATGACGGAAATGATACAGGGTTTATAATTCGCTTTGAAGACAATTTAAGACATTGGTACAAAAAAGGGGATAACTCACATATTTGTTTGTTTTTTTTTCAGAAGAGAGAAAAACAACTTTAAAAATTCAGAATAAGAGATAATGTTGTGGTGTTTACATATGCTGTTTGGGATGTAAAGCATCATATTCAGTCACATTTACAACACCGTATGTTCATTCATTCTCAAGTAAAACAATATGTGATATGGAGTTATCCCATTTTTGCTCCGAACTTCAAGAAAGCAATATATTATTATTTGAAACCCACTACTTAACGCCATTACACTGACTAATGTATATAATACAATAATGCATATATAGCATAAAAATGCATGTAGAAGCTTTCAAAAATGACATTACAATCAGTCTTGAAAGTTATCATCTTGAGAGACAGAATCACAATTTTCTTGACTTAAAGCTGAAGCTGATTTCAGAGATTCATAGTACCACATGTCACACTGCGAAACATACTGTGATGCAAGCTTCATTGTGTCCTTCAGTTTTGCATATTTTATAGGAAGTCTCGCTTCATATGTTTGGAAGGTTAGTGACTCTAACCGGTTGTGTAGATTTCATTAAATGGAACTCTTCATGATGCATTCCACTCTGATGTTTACAGCACTGCGAAAGTCTGATGAATGTGAATAATAACTTGTCACACTATATTAGTCATTCCTATTGCTCTCGGTTTCTTGAGAAACAATGGTCAAATGGTTAATAAAGTTTCTTAAATGATCCTGCTTAATCTTTTGTGGAATGGCATTGGCTCTTTTACTATGTTTTCCTCGGCCATTCGATGGGGAAGTTACGTTAGTTGCAATGTGGGATGCAATCCTTTCAACTCTTGTTTCCCAACATCAAATATGGAACAAAATCCCATTTTGCAAAGTTGAAATTCGTTTGAGCCTTCTCTAACTTACAAGAAAATAATACCGTTTACTTGGAGTATATATTATGTTACTCTCATTAATAAGTTAACATAAAAATTACTTACTTTGTACTTATAACTGAAAGAACGAGGGGTCTTGTTTCCATATTTTGTTTTGCGTCGGGCTACAAATAATACAGTAATCAGTCCGCTGAGATAAGAGTTGTGGTGCTGTTCATGTGATTGTTTACTGAAGGATTAGAAAAAGCATTTCTGTTTTTCAGACAAAGCATTAAGGCAGTTCTATTTACATTTACAGTTTACATGTGCATGCTTCAATTTCGCTACATTTCGTTTCCAACCTTTTGGATTTGTCTTCCTCTTCTTACCTATCTGTTTATTGTCACATTTGTCTTGTCCTGAGCCACAGTCTCCCGTATCAGAAGGTTTATATTTACTACCTGATTCCTCAAAAACTAGTGCAGTCGTCACTGCTTTGCACCATTTGTATCAGCTGATAGGAAAGTTAGGTTCCAAACGCTACCAATAGTCTCATTGTAGCCGTATTACTTTCTCAGATCAGTATGTGCTGCTACCTCCAGGATATAATATTCAAGCTATATTAGGTGCATAAATGGGATAACTCCGAAACGTAATCCTTTCTTACGCCGATGTAATGTGAGGGGTAGAATTCTAAAGAGGCGATAAATAAAGGAGTTTTTTTGCACCAAAAAATGCAGGCTTTTTTTTACTTTACAACTCAACAATATAACGTTATTCGAAAAAAGGGTACTTATCCCCCCTTTTGCACCAATGTTTTGAATTCAAATGCTCTTTAATCTTGAATTAGAATTATGATAAATATAATTTTTATTTTTGTGTTTAATTACCTTTTTTAGCATAAAATAATATTAATATCGAAAACAAAACATTTTTATTGAACTTCAAATTTGGTGATCAGTATGTGAGCCCAAATTGATTTCGAATGTTATAATTTTGTTTTTGTTCCATGGGTTATGAACTAGGAAATTTATTTATGTTTTTACAAAAAAAAAAGGCTAAATTTGATGAGGATGAGTGTTTATCGTTTACGATACAGCAGATTTCTATTAATTTGCACGCTCTATTGCTACCGAACCTTAAAAATAAGGAAATAAAATAAAAATTTAAGCATTTAGTTTGGTTAAATAACACTATAAACCAAACTTGAGTTGTATATAGAGCAAGAAAAAAATTACCTCTCATGCATCTTATAGGATACAAAGTGATAGGAGAAATTATATATTTCAAGAATATAAAAAATATTATTTGGCAGTGTATGAAGTATTCTGAGTGATTGAACCAAAAATCATTGAAACAACTTCTTACTTGTTTTTATTTTCCCATTACAATTTTTTTGCATGCTGTTTACCGGATTTCGATTTTTTAGTGGTTACACTATCTCACTACTTATTTATCGTTCTATAACTTCGTTACCAATTTTCAATTTACATATCAATCACCATGCTTACATCACAGTCTTGGGCCTGCGGGTGAGGAGACTAAGGGGAGAGGTAAGCGGTAACGTTTCCATTGATTGGATAACGCCTCCCTTTCTTTCTTCGTCTAGGCTTTCGACGGCGCGAAGCTATCGCTCAAAGAACAATTTAAAACCAAGTAACATAATATATCATCTAAGGGCTGATGAGGAAATCTTAGACCCTAAAACATTCAGGGAGGGACAGAACCCATCCGTCTGACACTCAGTCAGGGAATATCATGAATTGAGTAAAAAGGTAAAGTGATCCCACTTCAGTCCTCAGGAGGCTCTTGGGGCAGTAGGAGGTTAACGCTCCCACTTTTTTGGACAATCGACACTTGATGTCAGCCAGGTTATCAGCCCTGCGTGACGGCCGCCTTTACCCCAGAACAAGCGTCTGGTACTCATTTCAGTTAGAGGTTGAGTCGATCCCAGGGCCATAGTTCCGACAGAGGATTTGGGTCAGTTTAAAAATCCTGACCCCCACCGGGACTCGAACTTTCGACCTTCCGGATTGTAGCACAGTGCTTTAACCATTACGCTACGGCGTGCCCCCCTGGACTGGGACCCATTTGGATTCAAGTTGGGTGATAGATTGATGAATCCGACAGTGGCTTAGCGGAGCTGGATTCGGGGAAAGGAGGTGGAATGAATACATAAAAGGGGTATTCTGCTCTTCCAATCACAACACCAGCGGTCGAATCACTACGTGCCGTCCAGTAAAAAAAAAAAAAATCAGCTTGCACGTTTTATTATTGAAGTGAAGAAGAAGGGCCGGACTAATAGAAACGTAAGTTATTACATCGCTGGAAATATCTTTCGCAGCATTGCAGCACGTGCCATGCACTAGCATGCTATAGGCTGCATGCGTAGTCTCCCTCCCTCACAGACCAAAAAAAAGACTGTGATCCGACTATACTTAAACATTTTCTTTAGGTTTATCTGATTTGTGTTAAGACTTAATTAAAAATGAATCTTATAAAAGTTGAAGACTTAATTAATTCTAAATCCGAGCTTCCTTTAATACCACTTCCTACATATTTGTTATAGTATTTATATTTACAAATATTGTATGTTGCTTGATAAAACAGGTTCGTTTAATGGAGTAACTTATTTTAAACGTTTACAAATCTAGAATCTTTAAAAGTGAGACAGACACAAGGTATGCAGTTTTCTTTTCAGTAACTTAGCTCATACACTTTCTGCTGAGGTCGTAGACCTTTGCCACAGTTAGAATATTATCTCGGCTGTGATCTGACAGGAACAAGGAGCTAGATATTACATTCTAGAATAATGCACACAGATTAGGAGTGCTGCACGCTCAGTTGTTATTGATTTTAGTGACCGCAAGTAAAGTGCGTATAATGTATACCGCAATTTCAGAACTCTGGTATCGGCACTGTATATAAATTACACCAACAACTTGAACAAATTCTGAACATAATGTTTATGTAATTATTTTCATGAAGAATATAATGATGCAGAGCATATGTTAGGGACATTGATTGAGGAGTACGATAAATGGAGATTAAAAATCTTCTTGTATCTTGTAAGCCCATCTTTCCCTTAACAGAGATTTAGGCGCTCTTCCCATACAGGGAAGAATTTAAACCATACTAATTTAGTTACACTTGTTTTCGTACAGATGTCATTTGAGTGGTCCGTGGTCAGCGTTCCGCCTCATACTGACATCTAGGAAACCAAGATAGTACTAGGACGGGAAAATTCGGTAAATTTTGCTTAGAGGCCTTTTCATTCAGGCTTAAGGATCTTTTACGAGCCTGAAAATCTTCAGACTCGGGACCCACGGCTTAAAGTCCCTCCCGGAGGACTTGCTCCTTGGATTTTTCCATCCTAAAAAATCCATCGACCCCGGCCGGGTTTGAACCCGCGAGCCTCGAGACCAGAGGTAAGGAGCGTAACCACTAGTCCACCGCGGCCGACAGATTAAAAATACATTTTGAAAATACATTCTATATGAGAAACATAAATATTTAGATTGCAAGATGGAAAAGGATTGCAAGATTAAAGGATGTCTTCTTCTTCTTCTTCTCCCTTTCGAGTATTAGGCCAAGGCCTATTACGATCCTATAGAAAATTTTCCCTCCAGCATTTCATAGGACGGCCCAGAGATCTTCGTCCTCTTGGTATATAATTATAAACAGCTTTGGGGATCCGATTTGAACTCATTCTTTCAAGATGGTGTTTCCAATTTATATGGTATTGTTTAATATATTCCAAAATTGGCGTAGTCTTCAATTCTTTTAAGATATCGGTGTTCCTTTTCCGATCCCATCTGGTGTAACCCGCTGTTCTGCGCATGAATCTCATTTCACAAGCCGTTATTCTGCTTTCATGTTATCTTTTTAGTGTCCATGCTTCACTACCATAGGTCAACACTGGTCTAGCCAAAGAGTTATATAAACGTAATCTGGTGTTTTTTGTACAAGGGATGGTTTCATAACTTGATTAATAATTCCCAAACTTTTATTATAACTAGTAATTTTTTCAGGGATATCCTTTCATCCCAGATAGAGAGATAATATCCAAAATATTTAAATTGATTAGATCTCTCAAATTTTATTCTGGAGAAAGGTTTTACTTTATATGGGGTTCTTCCCATGAAATGCCATAATTTTAGTTTTGTTAATTGATATTTCCATATTAAATTTGGCAGCTATTATTTGTAAATTATAAATTGATCGTTGCAAATCATTTTCGGAAAGTGCCAGAAGCGCTAAATCGACTGCAAAAAGAATAGCATCGAGTTTGAGGTTCCTATTGATGGGTATATATCCCCGTTGTGTTTTCCTCCATTCGTTTATTATTCTATTCATATATATATATATATATATATATATATATAATAAATTAAAGGATGTAGTGATTTTAAATAATTAGGCGTCAAAATTAATAAACATTCTATGCAAGTTTATGTTATTAATCGTAGAAAAAACAAAGGAATATCACTAGCAGCATTATTAATTGGAATATTAAGGGACAAGAATATTTTGAAAGAAACTAACATATATTATTTATTTAAGTCTGCAGTCCAAAGTCTGTTTACATATGGAGCGGAAACTTTGAAATTAAATCAATACTTACAAAATTATTAGCACTAGAAATTAATTTATTGCGATTAAAGGGAGGAAAAGTGCCCATCATTCCTTAGGATTATACAGTTTATATTGGTTCACATAAACGCCGGCAAGATAATGCTTATTCCGTCGAAATGCACCAAAGCAACGGCCTGGCTTTCATACTGTCACCTCCATGTTTCATCTCATCACTAATCATAACAACCTAATAGTTCGCAATGTAGGACGTAAGCTACAGCGACATTCTGTTTAACGAACGATATTCCTCAGACCTCCCCGTTCACGATCCTACTTACAAGAAATTAGCGTTGTGCTACAGTTAGAGTAGTATGGCTCATTCCGCTCCGTCGGCTTTCGGACTCTCTGCTGGTTCGGCCGCGGGGTCTACGATGCCCTGCTCTAGAGATGAAACACCTAATTTCATTCCTATTTACATCGATACTCTGCTGAACAGCAAGCGCCGCTAAACACGAGATGGCTAAGTAGTTAATCCTTAAATTCGTAATGTATCCTTTTGGATACATCGGTTTAATTAATTTAATATTTTAAATAAACTAGAATAAAAAGAACAAAAATATGCAACTTAAATGTGTGTCTAATTATACAATATACATAATAATAACAGTTACCCAAGATTACGTTTTCACTGCGGTCCGCCACAATCAAATAACTAACAGAAGAAATGTGTGTTTTGTCAATTTAAGGGTTAAACTCCATATCGATCACCAGTATGGAATTTGACTGCCAACTGGTTTCAGGTGCGGCACACTGGGCCATGCTGGTCCTTGCCTCCACTCAGTCATTCAGGCCTGGCCTAACGTCCCCATGCGACGGATGGAACGCTATCGACAGTACTACATGTCCTCTAAACATACGTGCTGCCGGAGGATTTTAAAATTTAACCCATATATCTGGCGAACAATCTAGTGGTTAAAATTGTACCCATCATATGTCCAAGCTCCGAGATTGAATATTTTAGAATTATAAATTTCAAACCCAACCGTGTATCGAACCCAGACCCTACAGTCAGGATTATATATTAAAATATACATTCGTATCCGAGTCTGGATTTGAATCTAACTGTAGTTTCAACGCTGGCGTTTTTAACTATTACCAAGGGAACATAGAATACAGAACGGTTCTGGAAAATTTTCATCTCATGCACTAAAATATCCTTTTATTTTGTGACGTAAAGCAGTGTATTTAGTTCCACGATAATTTATTTAAATTATATTTTACTAAATACCAATTATTTAATTCAATGTGATCCAACATTTTTGCAGTCACGGGCCCAATTTTTTTTTCTAGACTGACCGATGGCCACTATAATATTTTAGTATCCGGGTTATTTATATATTTATCATTATTATTAGGCCTTATTATTATTATTAGGCCTTATTATTATTATTATTATTATTATTATTATTATTATTATTATTATTATTATTGAATACACTATTACTGTACTTAAGTTTACAATATATTCTATTATAATAGGCCTATATTTGCAGTAACAAATTTAAATATGAAATTTATAGGCTTACAATACATCAATTCAAAGATCAGTATTTTGTCAACTAATCAGATAAATAGCAATAAAACGAAATATATGGTCACATGTAGGAATTCACTTTATAATGGAAACGGACAGCTAATGACAAATGAGGGAAATTTTGAGGAAGGCTGAATTCAAATACCTAGGAACAATAATCACAAATAGGAATGAGATGCACAAAGAAATTAAACATAGGCTCAATTCTGGAAATGCGTGCTATTATGCATTGCAGAGACTCTTGATATCCCAACTCCTTTCAAAAAACGTTAAGCTGAAAATATATAAAACTATTATTTTACCAGTTATATTATATGGGTGCGAAACATGGACTCTTACTTTTAGGGAGGAAAGGAGATTACAAGTATTTGAGAATAAAGTACTTAGGAAAATTTTTGGACCAAAGAGAGATGAACAGACAGGAGAATGGAGAAGACTACATAACAATGAACTACATGGTCTTTATAGGAAGCCAGATATAATAAGAACAGTTAAGTCTCGTAGACTGCGATGGGCAGGACATATTGCACGTATGGGGAATGAAAGACTTGCATGGAAGGTTCTTGTAGGAAAGCCAGAGGGAAAACGCCCAGTTGGTAGACCAAGAATGAGGTGGGAGAATAACAAACTATGATTTTAGGGAAGTAGATTATACAGGGAATGATTGGAAAGTATTAGCTCAGGATAGGGATGTATGGAGAGCGTATGTCCGCGCGGCCATGAACCTACGGGTTCGATAGTGCCAGTGAGTAAGTAAGTAAGTAAGTAAGTAATACAGATTGATTAAATTTATCATAATTAAATTTAATATGCAAATTTTATTTATCATAATATTCTGTCTTCAACGAATAGAGTCGCGGAGCAAAAACGTAGACGTTGAGAGCCGCATGTCGCCCTCAGGCTGCCAGTTGGACTATAATGATTTAAGTAATATTTCTTTATATTGAATATAAATTATTTAATGGAAAATAATTAACAAATTAGATTATTAGATTATTAAAATGATAATTTAATAACATTCTGTGTTAATTTATTTAGAAAAAAATTATTTAAGAAACTGTTAATATTTTGAATTCTCAACGACTATTTTAATTAGAATATCCAGATTTATATTGGTCGAAAGGTATTAAGGTATATTTCAAAATAAACAGTTGTAACTGATATTTACTTGAACATATCGGAATTTTAAGTAATAGCCAATCACAACAAATATAGAAGTGACATGACATTATCTTTGAGACGATTTTGAATTCAGTTACTATTAGATAGTCGGACGGGTAACATGTATCGATCGTGCTGGCAGGAGCTGACCTCAACAAGTGTGAATTAATCTTTAATTGAAATTCGGACAGTTAATAAATTATCGATTATGTATATAAACAAGTATATTTGTTTACCAGGACTTACATGTAACAAAAATAAGGCGAATAATATTCATATCGGTAATAAACCGTCTAAATGTGCAGTCCGACATTAATAGTATTAAGTATAGTAGAATTCAGACATATAACGCCTTGCATTGACCGAAAAGTGATTAAAATTTAATAAAGTATTTTTTACGTCGAACTTAAAGTGGATTTATATTGTATTAATATAATAATAGTTATATTGTTTGGTAATTAGAGCCAGTCAAGTACACATTCCCTCCCGCTCGAATAACACTCCCCAAGTTTCCGAGTCTAGTTGCTTCTACGAAGACACTTGGCGTGGGAGCGGAATGCCAAACACATGCGCGGAAGTAGAATGCAAGAAAGAGCGGTCGGGAGCCCATTGGATCAGATTTCCCGTGAGCAGTGAACAGTCTTCATAAGCAAATAATATATATATATATATATATAATATATATATATATATATATAATGACTGCGAAAGTTAAAGAGAATGTATTTAATTATCTGATTGGAACGTACATTCTATAAGCTTTACGTTTTTATTATAAGCCTGCATAACTTATCATAACAGAAAAACAAACATTAAATATATACTTAGTGCTGAAAATAAAATGTACTAAACTGTGTTTAGAATTTACATCAATATTAACGTTCATTCCAAATTGTTAAGAACATTATAAATTAAACAGTTTCCTTTCATTTACCAACGAACAAAAATATCAGATAATAGTTGGCCAGTATGGAATAATTTGTTATTATTTATATAAAATTGTTAAAATGATCAACTATACACTTATTGAATTTACGCCGTTTAGAAAAATGTAAATATCAGCAAATTAATTTTCAGTGCATAACATTATGTACAGGATGTAACAGGACCTCACCGACAAAATGATAGCAGGCCATGCAGAGTGGATCATTTTTTTGTGAAGGAACATATAGTCGCAAACACGTTTATGAGTTATGTGCAGATGAAGGTTCAAACGATATCAAACATGCAGAGAGGCACAGGGTCGACTGTTTGAATGCTTATTGTAAAAACATGTCTTTTTCAATAAAATTATACGTGTACAATATTGTTTGCATTCAATTCCGACCCTTACGGTGAACACCTTCATCTGCGCAATAACACACAATCGACGTGATTGCGACTATATGTTCCTTCACAAGAAATGATCCTCTCTGCATGGCCTATCATCCCTATCATTTTGTCGGTGAGGTCCTGTTACACTCTGTATATAAAATTATAGGCCTATAAATCCCGACTCAGGCATTTATTTTTCTTTTCATGTCATATTTGCCTTCATTGCAAAATGTCAAAAATATAGTTATAACATCTACATATACAATCGTTACTGCTATAAATTAAATATTTTAAAATATGCTTACTTGTTATAGTGGCCACTAAAAGGCAGTTGGAACGATATCCCGCTACCTCTCGTGTATATTGAGAATACTATATATAGGGTTTCCAGTATAAAACCGGACACTCTGCGGCTGGCAGAGTGAAATGCGGACGAGGAGAGAGCGCAGCCTGATGGGTGAAACCCCGTGAGGCGTGTCCGGTTTTATATTGGAAGCCCTGTATATATATATATATATATATATATATATATATATATAAGAGAAAAATAAGTGTTTGAATTTGATTCGTCTGGTAGTGTAATGGATATCACGCTGAGGTACAGACTCAGAGATCCGGGTTCGAATCCCGTCCAGACATTTATTTTTCTTATCATTATATATATATATATATATATATATATATAGGATATATATACATGTGTGTGTACATATATAAGAAAAATAAATGTTTGTGTCAGGATTCTTGAGTAACTGAGATGGTTAGAGCGCTAAACGTACAGAGTTTAGAAACTCGGGTTCAAATCCCGACTTAGGCATTTATTTTTCTTTACATGTCATATGTGTGTATGTATGTATAATGTGACTATCTTTTCAAGTTCAGGGAGTAGTTACACTTTGAGAAATTTATTTCAAACAAATGGCTTCTTTTAAAAAAAATACGATTTTTTTAATTATTTAATTACAGTACCGGTATATCAAACTGAGACTTGAAATTCAGTTTAGATATTTAGTGCATCTTAACGTTTCACTATAAAAATTGTGTACTATTGAAGATACAAGCTTTTTTTTCGATTTCATTAATAAATGTTTATTCGCAAAAGAAAGATTATCCGTTGGCTATAGAGGAAAGTATATGGCTTCGTACATATGAAGCACAAACACTGTATGACTTCACCCTCTGTACTGACTGCGAGAATCCCGGCACTTCTCATTGTCGAGCTCTTGTTAATATGTACACGAGAGCCTTTTGTGGCCGCCTATCCTTTACGAGAGCGAGAGGGAATAATATAGAGTTTAACCTCCTTTAGTTGTAATAATTTTAACAGTAACATAAATACAAAGATTCAATTTGTTATTAAGATTATCATATTATCCATCAAGTGAACGTAAACTGTTTTTAGTGAGTTTTGATTCACCAATATCATCAGTTTATTATTTCTTATGTTTTTCTCTGAGCAGAGAGTATCTCCTTTACCGAGCTGAGCCTTCCGCCATTTCTTTTCCTGTCACACACGCTCAAATATATAGAGTGTACGGAAACTCCCATTACAAAATTCGAGGGCTTAGAGAGTGTTCTCTGAGCAGAGAGTAACTCCTTTACCGACCTGAGCCTCCCGCCATTTATTTTCCTGCCACAGACTCTCAAATATACAGTGTTCGGAAATTCCCATTACAAAATTCGAGGGCTTAGAGAGGGAACTGAGTAGATAACACTTTGAATAGGAACACTTGTTCGATAATGTACTGTTTTTGTTTTGCAATTACAAGTTCAAATTAAATGTTTAAATAAGTCTACTGTACGTAATCAGGTTGACAAGGATAACGGTGCTTAAGTTACGTCATTATTCGCACGACTATCACGTGATAACTATCTGCCTCTCATAGTACATCATCGAATCAAAGCCTCATTCATTTGTGTATCTAAAAAAGAAACACAAACACATAATGCGCGGACCTGGTATTAGTGTACGGCGAAGCTTCAGGTAATGGGAGAGTTGCTAGTCTGTTTTATCAAGAGATTTATCCACCATCGCATAAGTTATTCAACGGGATTGACTGCGGTGATCCAAAGAAGCATCGCACTCCCAACTTTGAAGAGGACGTACTGCATCGTGTTGAAAAGACCCCGTCAACGAACATTCGAACTATTATGCGTGCAATGAGTGTGTCTCATATCATCGTCTGGGAGGTTTTCCATAAGCAGTAACTACACTCTTACTTTCCTCAGATGGTACATGTAATGTGCACTGCCTAATTTCCACTGCATGCTATATGTGGTTCCTACGCCGTTGTGTAACGTGCCCCAGTTTCAATAAGGATACTCTTCACCGATGAATGTAGGTTCATTAGAGACGCCGTTTTAAACTCGAGAAACGCCATGTTTGGGATGACGAATATACCCATGCCACGCATGTCCATTGATTCCAGCAGCGTTTCGGCATTAATGCGTGGCCAGGTATTGTGAACAGTCGTTTGATTGGGCCTTACGTTCTTCTATCCACATAAAGAGTGACAATATTATCTTATCTTCTAGGAAGAAACTCTGGACTCATTCTTGGAAGATGTTTTATTGGACATCCATGGACGCCTATGGTTCCAACACAATGACGCACCACCCCATTTATCATGTTCCGTTCATGATCTCCTCAATCGACGCTTCGGTCAGAGATGGTTATGAAGAGGCGACACGATTTCATGGCCTTCACGATCGCCGGATTTAACTTTACTATGCATTTTTTGTAGGGTTACATGAAATCTCTGGTGTATCAGACCCCTATGGAGCCTGTAGAAAATCTACTTTCACGCGTTCTGGCCGTCATTCAAGAGATTCAACAGTTTTCACGTGTATAGGAGTGATTGTACCAGAACATTATTCGCAGGACAATGTGTGCAAAAAAAGAGTATAGAAGTTTGGTTAGTTTGCATATGCACAATTATTCTTGCAGTGACAAAGCGAATTTTTATATTTTTCTTGATATTGACATAATCACGAAATCAATGAATGTTGCATTGTGTAAATGTTTAATTTAGTCATAAATTATTAAATTATTATCGATTTACCCCGGCAGACGTGGGAGATTTAAACGTTGTGCATGCAACACGAAAACGGTACGTTTCCGGACAAAGGTCCTATTCAAAACGTTACCTACTTCGTTCTCTTCAGAAGCCCTAGACGTTTGTAATGAGAATTTCCAAATACTTTATATTCGTAAAAGGAGAAAAGCAGGCCTTCAGGACACCGATTTCTTTAACCTTACATCAATTATGTAGATGATCCGTAGGATGGTATACTATGCAAACAATAAGAATCCTCTCATTTTTTAGAAAATTGGGAATTATGGGAGTAGATATATTTTATTAATATCATCAACATCAATAAAAATCACAGATTAAGCCCGTGTGGCTTGTTCCGGTCTCATAGATTCTCATTCAAAAAGTTGAATCCCTCTCTTTTTCAGTCTATCAACATTCCGGTCTCCTTTTGGTTTGTAATTAAGTATAATTCTTGGTATGGGTTAATCTTTGATTCTTTGAATATGTTCTTACCAGTTTTTTTCTATATTATTTTATTTTATCCAGATATTTAAAAATATTTAGCTCATTTCTAATATCTTCACTTCTTCTTTTATCTATAAGTTTGCAACCAGCTACACATCTCAGAAATCTCATTTCAAGCTGCTTCAATGATTTACTCTTCTCGTTTAGTTAAAACCCATAATTCACTACCATACAACAATACGGGGACTGTCACTGCTTTATAAAATTTTAGTTTTGTTTCCTTCTTCTTCTTCTTCTTCCGAATGCAGTATTTGGTGATGATGCCCGTTCTGCGACTACAAAAACTGATCATTCCATCGGTTGAAGGGTCTTCCGAGGTCTCTTTTGCCTTTAGGGTTGAGGTGGTAAATCACCTTTGGTAAACGGGAATTTGACATTCTCTGGACGTGTTGGAACCATTTAATCTGATAATTTTGTATATGTTCAACCATTTCCCTACTATTCCACTGCGTCCTTAACTCATCACTTTTCATTCTATCCCTTAATGTTACTCCAGTTAGTGATCGGAGGAATCTCATTTGTGAACTATTAATGCGGGATTTATCTTTTGCTCGAAGTGTCCAGCATTCACTTCCGTAGAGTAGAGCAGGTTTGGCTATGGCATTATGAAATCTCAATTGGATTTCTTTCCTCATTTGTTTTTCAAAATTTCTCCTAATTATACCATTTAATCTGTTATATTTTTCTAAATTTGTTTCCACATCTTTTTGATTATGGAACTGTGATATATTATTACCTAAATAATTAAAGTGTGTTACTTGTTCTATTGGTTTATTTATTATTTTTACTCTCGAAAGTCCCTTTCCAGTGATTGCCATGGATTTGGTTTTATTTTCAGATATTATCATGTTGTATTTTTCCAGGGTATTCTGCAATTTAAACACTGATCTCTGCAAATCATCTTCATTCTCCGCTAGAAGTACTTGATCATCTGCGAAGATTATTGTTTGTATTTAATTTCCTCTACATATTTTTACTCCAGGGGGGTTTAGTTTTTTCCACTCCTGGACAATTTTATTTAGATATAGAATAAACAGTAATGGAGATAGTCCACATCCCTGTATAAACCTTGGTTTTGTTTCCTTTCTTGTATTTTAAAATATTCTCTTAATTGTGCCACATATAAATTAAATTTATTAAGTTTGTACAAACAAATCTTCATTTTTTAAAATAGGAGATGTCATAAACCAGGTATTTAAAATGATTCGCTTGTTCAACGGGTTTCCCCTCGAGAATTATTTTAGCTCTTATGGTATCTGAACCTTTAAAAGCTAAGATTTTTGTTTTATTTATTGATATTTTGAAATTATAATTATGTATAATGTTATTTAATTGAATGAGTGAATTCTGTAGATCATCTTCTGAGCTAGATATTAGAACTTGGTCGTCTGCAAAAAGTTAGGTGTCTTAAGATTTTATTTCTTATTTTGAAATGTGAATAAAAATTTATCTGTCAATTATATATGATATCGTCAATATAAATATTAAAAAGAGAGGATAAAAGCGGACATCTCTGCCTTACACCTGTATTTATTGTTGCTGTTATATTCTTTTTATTTTTTACTTAAGTTTCTATTGTTATTTTATTTTCTACATATAGACTTTTTATTGCAGTTGGTGTTATTGTATGAAATAAAATAAAGTTAAAATGTGCCTTTTAGGTCAGAACCGTCGTCCTGAACTTATAAAATATGTATGGTTTTTTTGTCTGAAGGCCTTTCAGAATCTCTATTACATCTTCAGCAGGTCTTTCTTCGCCACATTACTTGATGTTCTTGGTGCTGGTCCTAATGTAGTGTTGTCGTGACTAAAGTTTCTTCCTGACTATACCGTGTAATGGGTTATTTGATCTGGGAGTGCTTTATTTATTAACAACTTGTTATCTATCTCCTTGATAATTTCCAGGATTTCCAACATATCGATTTTTGTTGAGTTTCTCTGTTTGTGTACTATTGTAAGGGTGTATTCTGTTGAATTCATTCTATGGCCAGCGTTTATTATGAGCTTAGTGTAATTAGACTTTCCATATGCATATACGAAATCGTTACGATGCTCTTTAAACCTTATGTTAAGAATTTACAAAAACAAGATGAATCACAAATCAGGTTATTCAAAGAAGAAATTCCATCTTTAATTAAAAGTAAGCAGTGAGTCTTTTCTCCTTCTCCTTCAACTGAAACTGTATACATAATCAAATAAATTTCTTTTTAATTCATAATTCTAAGCCTCGCACCAAGTTGACTAAAATCGCGACTTATCGTCCAGTCTAAATTATCATTTGTTCTTAATCAGAAACGAACTAGAAAAAAATATCAAAGGATACGGAACGTAACATAATAGTTCTTACCTCGAAATTGTTGAATTTATATTAGGTAATGATAATATTTGTTTTAATGTTGGCGAAAATACAAAAATAAGTACAATTCATGAAGAGGATCATGAACTCCAAAAAAATAGCCAAAAGCAAATGATGCAAACGCTGTCTCTCCCATACGTCTTACCACAAAACAATTAGGCACTTTATCAAATAAAGTGAATTTGTAATATGGAAATACAATTACGAATAAAAAAACTCAAACCACTTCTCGAAATACGAATCGGAAAACAACGCATACATCTGTAAAATCCCGTTTAAGAATATTAGAAAAAAATTATTTCATTCGATACACAAATAATGCCATGAAATATTTGACGCAGCATATCCCAAAATCCAGTGTGAACATAGATACGAAGCACATAGATAATTTATATGTTCAGGGGGAATGTGATATAAATGTGTTATAAACTCCTAGAAACAATTATTTTTCTAAAACAACTTGGACTTCTAAACTGCACAGATTTAACAAATACTGTTAGTTTATTTATCTAAAAGTAAAGTATCTATGTTTTAAATGTACTACAAATGAAAATGATTACTGAAATTACAGTATTGTCAATATTTGTAATATTTCGTCAATTCTTAATTAATATTGATTTAGTCTGCTGTACGATGTAAATATATGCAAACATTAATAATGTTGGAAACATTAGGATATGGAGAAACAGATTTTAGTAAAGGAAATATCATATTAATTCATACAGATAGGAAATTTCAAGCACTTTTTTTTTGCTTCCAAAAGCAAATACTTGAATCCTAAATCGTTTTATATTTTTCAGGCATTAGAAGTTAGATAGTAGTTAATAAAGAGGGAACTTGTACAATGAATTTCGATACAGCATACAAAATTGTGCAACCAAACTTTTATTGTAATAATTGTTTCTTGAAATTCTATAAAGAAGAATATCTTTAATTTAGCTAGTTCTCTCAATAGACACATTATCAAGAATCCTAAAATAACATGGCAGAGCAAGCCTACAGCAACTCTCTTTATTTACCGTTACCTTCCAGTTACAGGCCTACTTAATTCTATGAATGTTTATGAACTACATCAAAAATTGACAATGAAATACCTGTGGAAACTGGTATTAAAGAAATATTGTTCACAAGAAGCATTTATTTTCCTAGAAACGAAGAGTATTTTTGTCGACATAATTACAAAACATAAATTTCAGACATTAATAAGAAGGCACTTAAATGTTACAAAATATTAAATTATATTATATTTTATTAAAAATGAAATTTTAGCTTAGGATTGAATAAGATCTCCACCTCCAAAATTAAGGGTTAATAAAATAAAGAAAGAACATAATAAACACAAAATTCAATATTTTACATATCCAATATACAATTATACAATTTAATTATATTTAAAACAGTACTGAATGTACTCCCATCGGGCACCAGAGATGATGATATAATTATTCAGTTAATGTCACAGTTATATCCTGTGTCATTTACCGGAAAAATTAAAACAATGTTAATACATCAAACCGGAAATAGCCAACAGCATTCTTTACCTATATGGATATTAGCATTTAACAAGAACTAAATTATTAGGGATTTCGCTAACTTTAACATATGTGGCATATTCGTGTCAGGATTGAAGAATATAGGAGGAGCGATTGCATTCCTCAATGTTATAATTACTAGATATTTGTTCACAAAGCATCTTGGTGTACGGCGTACCCAATATCTATTCAGTGTGCTGCAATTCATAAAAGAAGGTAAAGCATATCTACGACCCTAAATTGTGGGATCTGTGAGGGGACATGACAAAAATCCTCCAAATCTTTCCCAATTAATACCAAACCTTCAAACACCATAAGCAAAACAAATTCAAATAACTAACATGAACAGTGAGAACGAATTTCCACACAAATCCAATTTGGAATAGAGCAGATTGTAATGGAAAAGAAACAATAATCCTGAATATAACAATGATATTTCATATATCTTAAAATTGATCAAAGAAACGAACATAGGATAGATATTAACGGAATTCAAACAAACTACGTTTATACCCAAGACAGCCCCTGACTCGTTTATTGAAATATTGTTATTAATGGATACAGCTATCGTAATTTTAATGCCTGTAAATTACAGACGGAACATCACTAGGAATCCTAATATAGATTAGTTAATGATAATGCGATAGAAAGAAAATAAATGATTTACAAATTCTAAACAACAACATTGAATTAGATATAATTTTAATTCATGAGATTAAATTGTTAAATTATAAAAAAAATTAAAATTAAAAACAACAAATCATATATATATATATATATATATATATATATACACAACAGAAATCAGACAGCCTTACGAAGGTATGGCCTATCGATTAAATGAAATATTCCAAACTCCCGTAAAATTTTGATAAATTTTAATGGCATTGACACGGTCACCATAGAAGTCCATATTGATAAGACACCCATAATTATCGGCTCCATCTATTACTCTCCCAACAATAATATTGATCAAACCGAACTAAAAGGTCTAAAAAATTTGAAACAAAATTGTATATCAGCAAGACATTTTTTATTCTAAAAATGTAAATGGAGATGTAACAAAACAAATTTCCGGGGCAAATTAATTGACAAATATCAGAGATTTATTGTTGTAACATTTTTGAACCTTGTATTTCTAATACTTTATAAATACTTTTGACACTAACTGTATACTCGGATTCATATATTTTAGTTAGAAGCATAAATAGAATTTTCTGAAGTGGAAAAACTTGCAAAACTGATTATAACATATAAAAATCCTTTTAATGTTAATTAGTGATTAATAATTTTAATTAATAATTGAAATGCCATTTTCTTCTCACAAATTAATGAGAAAGTTGTTCTTCAATAATTCCATCTTACTCCCAATCTTATATTATAAGTTTCATCGGGTGACATGAAAAGCCACGCAATTTTCTGTAGTCAACTGTAAAACAACTTCTGCGATCAACTTCAATATTTTCTTAACGTTGATGGTAATAAGGTGTTCTTTTCTCCAACAATTCTTTAACTTGAGCACAAATCAATTCTTTTATTTTATAAGTACTTTTATAGAACTTATTTTATAAGGGTCGCATACGATCAATGTTATGTCCGGTCTCTTGAAGAATGAGGTAAAATTGTGTATATTGGATACTTGGATTAGTTTTTTTTCAGAAACTCGAATAATTCAGTCTTTTCAATCGGCTCTGCAGAGTATGTTATGCCTCAACACAAATTGTTAATATCCGATTTTCTGTCACCCGTTGGTGGCTTGTGATATTTGTTTCAGAGGAGAATGTTGAGCGGGCAAAAGTTTCTACTTAAACCATAAAATATGATGCGTTGCGTCCATATTCTTGTGGTAATCGAATGTCTTCTTAGAATTAAATTCCCATAATTCACCTTTCAGGAAGTCGCGAACAGTACACCCATGGCACACGACCTACTTTACCTGTTGATGATGTAGTGTCGTTGGTCCATATTTTAGAAACACCATATTTAGTTTTAAAAATTATTTTAATCCTCTATGATTTACCGTAGAAATTTGCAAAGCCATAAAATAAAAACACTTTTCGGCCACTGTTCATTTCTCTTTGGAGAGCTTACATTGAAATAATCACAGACTTTAAACGTTTTTTCATTTCTTAAGGATTACCTTCTAAAAATTTCCCCTCGAATATAATATTGATATCTATATGATCACGTTTGTCTTTAATTTTCACGTATTTTGCTCTTTCCTGTACTTCTCAGTTAATTTCCTTCCTTGCCAAATTGCCCACACTTCTCAGTCGTTACTTCGGGTGTTGTGCACTTGTTCACACAGCATTTGTTATTTACATTACTTTCGTAAAAGATAATGAATGAACAACCATTATTTTCAAGCTCTTTTTTCAAAAATCATCTCTAATCTTAAGAATTGTTTCTCTGGTTTGCGACTCGTTTGCAGCATTATGAATATCAAAATTCACAGATAACATCACACAGTAATAATGCTGCAACTGTTTCGTCCACCACACAAGTCCATATTGACTTGACACAACCGTTTTATTTTGTAAACCACGTGCAACGATCTGGTCAAAAATCGGGTACGTCTGGACATGCCGGTTATTAAATCGACTATCAGAAAGTAGCTATGAGCTACTAGCTAACGATTTTAAATTCGTAGTACAGGATTAGGTTTGGCTGTACTGTAACATTCTCTGTAATGATGCATACGTCAGTGAATGATAACCATGACGACGACCACCGCTATTTGTGAAACAGCTAGTCTGCGGAAAAAAGTTGTCGTTTGATTATTTATCGGTATTTACACCACTGAACTCTAAATACTAATGCTTATTGATGCTCTCTGCTGCTGCTTATCGCTTACTCTTTAGTATTTTCTGCTTGCTTCTTCTTCTTCTTCTGTCACTACTTACTAATAATAATATTTATTATTATTATTATTATTATTATTATTTTTAGGTAGCGTGCTGCCTTGTCACGCAGCTGGCCCGGGTTCGTTCCCCGGTCGGAGCAGTTTTTCTGGGTGAGGTTTTTATCGGTGTTTTTCCTCACCTGTAAGACAAATGTCAGGAAAACGTTAAGGCCCAAACGGTCCCCGAAATCATATGGCCATCATCATCATCATCCTTATCATCATCATCATCTCCATCATCCTTCACTGGTGTGGAAAGCAACGGGAAGCTACCACACCTACAATTCTCTAGTAAAGCTGCAAGTATAGCATGAAAATGCTATGATTGCAGTGAAGGACCTGTCCTCGGACAGAATTACTATGGATGGATGGATTATTATTATTATTATTATTATTATTATTATTGTTGTTTTATATTTTCATTTTCAAAGATTGAAAATATAATGAAAATGAAGTCAAGTAATATGAGTGATAATAATTGTATAGAAGAAAGGTAAGTTTTAACATTGATAATACTCTTACTGCTTTTACTACTACTACTACCATTTATTCTTTTACTAATAATAATAATAATAATAATAATAATGATGATAATAATAATAATAATAATATAAAAAAATAGAAAATATAATAACTTCTTCTGCTTCGAAAAGTTAAACAAATGATAAATTATAGGCCCCCCAAGAGCTATCACCTTGACGTGGTGGGGGCGCTTAGTACCCGATGAACCAGACGACCTTACTGGGGAAGATTGACTTAGGTTAATCTTGTTGGTGGGAAGAGGCGAGGGGAACTAAGTATAGCTCACAACGAGGGAATGGCGTCTGTATCCATATTGGGCGGCCACATCTTCGTCAAGTCTTCAACGGTCAACAGGGCGACAAGGAATAGCACAGCTAAACTTCTAGGGCTTGAAGAGCGGAAGAAGCAGCCCTCTCTTGGGGGGGGGGATACCCAGAGGAGCATATTTGGAGGCTCAGAGGAAGCAGCCCTTCCATCATCCTTGTCCTGGGACGCGCGTAACGCTTCCAGCAGGCATTCATCTTACTGAGAAGCTTCATGGAAATCAGCCGGATTTTCATAAAAGGAACCGACCCAAGCAAGATAAAAGGATACGATTTGGAATAAAGGACATTTTGAAATTAGGAAATTGGAACGTAAGGGGAATAAATACAAAAGAAGAAGAATTAGAAAGAGAATTAAAGAAAAAAGAAATAAATATAGCAACAATAACAGAAACAAAAAAGAAACTAAAAGGAACAAAGGACTTAAAACACTATACTATGTTGTATAGCGGAGTAAAACAGACAACAAGAGCGCAGTGTGGAGTAGCAATTTTAATAGATGAAAAATGGAAGAACAAATTGAATAGCTATGAGTTTTTAAATGAAAGAATCCTGATAGTCAGATTTAAAATTGAAAGAGGATATATGATGACTATTTAACTCATGCCCCAAATGGGAGTCAATGACCAATCACGTTTCAATGATTTCTGTTTTACAACCAATCAGAGTCGTGTTTCACCAAATATTTATCAGTGTTATAATTACCATATTAAAGAAAGCTCCTCCTTACAATATTGCGTTCCTTTGGCAATAAATAGTATGATCTGGTTGCAGTGATAAACAAAAGAAGCGGTAGAAGCGTACCTATCTTTTCTCATTTGTTTTCAAACATCGCCGTTTACATTAAATATATAAATATTTTAAAATAACTATCGTTAAATAATGATTTGTGAGTAAACAGCTTAATTTTATTCGTTAAATAGTCCTAACAAATGCCACTCTTGATTTCCAAATTCTCTAGATAAATTCACTCCTCACTTCGTGAGTCGTGAATTTATCGATAATTTGGAAATCACTCGTGGCATTACTTATGATAATTACTGTGTATGCCCCAGAGGAAGGTAAGAAAGAAGAAACAAAAAAAAATTATAAAACATTACAAACATTAGTTGATAAATATACAAAATATCATCATCTAATAATAAGTGGAGACTTAAATGCCAGAGTAGGCAATGTCCTATACCTAATGTAATAGGATATAATGGAGAAATAACAATAAATGATAATGGACAGGATTTGGGACAGTTTTCAACCTATAATCAATTAAAAATAATGAATACCTATTTCCGAAAAAAAGGACATACATAAATATACAAGAAGTGGATATAACTCAAGATCAATAATTAACTATTTATTCATAAATAACAAGCTTAGAGCCTTGGTAACAGATGTGAGAGTACATAGAGGCAGCGCTATATACTCTGATAACTATCTCGTGATAAGTAAAATAAACATAATAGCTAAATGGCGGAAAAATGACATAAAGACCAAAAGAAACCAAGAAGAAGTCTATGAAGTCTATTTAATTACAATATCACAGTGTTACGACAACATTATGAAAGCATAATGAATAAAATATATATCAGATATAGCTACCGTCAGAATATATATATTATATATATTATTGATGGGAAAATCTAGCAAATGTAATAAACATAAACACAATCACATGATTATATTATTAAAGAAAAATAGAATAAGAAATAGAAAGGACTTGAGAATTTGGAATGAGAATATACCCAATGCAGTGAATGAAAAACAAAAAGCATATCATACAGACTTTCGACTGAAAACAGAAGAATCTTACGACGAGTAAAATGAAAAAGGCGAAGTGCTAAAAGCATTATAATAAAAGCCCCTCAGGAGTCATGGGATAACTTTATAAGCTCAGTAGAACATGATTATGTATGGAAGACCAGAAATATGTTATAAATTAGTGAAACATCTAAAATCAAACAGAGAAAGATTCTGCCATGTTGTAATATAATCCCAGAACACGAACGGGATACAACATTATGACAAACCCGTTGGAAGAATTGGAGGAATGGAATGAAGGAAAAAAGAGAACAACGAGGAAGAAATAAAAGTGGAAAATATTGATGCAATAGACATAAATGAATTAGAAATGGCTCTGAAAACCACTAAGAATAGGAAATCAACAGGATTAGATAATATAAATATGGAGTTAGTCAAATATAGTGGAATATTGTGCAAACTACGAATACTTCATTTAATTAATATATGTTGGCAGACCTACGAGATTCCAATCACTTGGAAAACAGTAATTGTGAAGAATATATTTAAAAGAGGAGACCGGAGAAATTGCGAGAATTACAGAGGAATTAGCTTAATGAATACTCGCTACAAGATATATACGAAAATAATAAATAATAGATTGAGAAACATAACAGAAGTAATAATAAATGAAAATCAAAGTGGATTCAGAAAGGGAAGGCCATGTAAAGACAATGTCTTTACACTGAAACAACTCATAGAAAAGAGAAGAGAACATAACTTAGAAACTCACATAGGATTTATAGATTTGGATAAGGCCTTCGATCGAGTAAACAGACAAAAATTATGGGAAATATTACGAATGAAAAGATAGCCGTTGTGCCTTGTTGAAACAATAAGGAAATTATATGAAGACACAAATATAATTATAGATACCGGATTCAAAAGAACAGATACAATCAAAACAAATAATGGATTACGGCAAGGATGTAGTTTATCACCCACTTTGTTTAATATATATATATATATATAGACGATATTTTAAATAAATGGAAAGTTTTAGTAAATCCAGGAATAAGAATAGATAATAAAGTGTTCATAAATAATCTTCTATTTGCTGACGATGTAATCATAATACAGAAAAATGAAGACGACTTACAGAAATCTATGCTTGCATTAAATGAAATATGTAAATTATATGATCTAAAGATTTCTGTAAGGAAAACGAAGACCATGGCTTTAAGAGGAAGAGATCCAGTGAGATCCAAAATCATTTTAGAAAATCAAAGTATAGAACAGGTGTCTAGTTTCAAATATTTGGGATGTGATGTTGGCTACAATGTGGAAAGAGATATTGACTCCAAAATAAATACATTTCTGACGGTGTGTGGAACAATACAGAGAACATTCAAAAATAAAATTAGAAAAGAAACAAAGATAAAAATGTATAATGTTATGGCGGTTCCCACAATATTGTATGGATGTGAAACTTCACCAACGAAAAAACAGAAGGATAGAATACAGACGGCGGAGATCAGGTTCCTAAGACAAGTTAAAGGATGTACAAGACTTGATAGAATAAGAAATGAGGATATAAGAGAAGAATTGAAAGTACAGCCTTTATTGGATAAGGTCACGAATTACAGACAAAAATGGATTGATCATATGGATGGAATGAGTAAGGAGAGATATCCATTGTTAGCAAGAAATTATCAAGCAAGAGGAAGACGTGATGTTGGAAGACCTAGAAGACGTTGGGCTGATGCATTATGAAGTCAGAACGGGCAATTGCCTAATCCCTGGAGTGATGATGATGATAAATTATAGGACAAATAAGAAATGAAAAGAAGAAAGGAGAATCTAAAACTGGAGGATTTATTGTTAATACTACTGAAATAATGGTGTTAATAATAATAATAATAATAATATAATAATAATAATAATAATGGTAATAATAAATATAGTTGCATACATCTACAACAGTACACATATGTGTTTTCTTTTACGTGTAGTCAGTGCGGCAATGTTCGTGAGAGTTCAATTGCACTTTCAGTAACCTAAACCTATTCTAAAGGAAAAGATGGGAATCAGATCTATAGAGACGGTGAATATTTTCTTCCTAAGAAATTAAATATATTTAACACTTATCAGATAAGGTCAACAGTACCGGCACCAGGAAAACGAAACCAGCTATTAGAGTGTTAAGTATTATGTTTATCCTCATTGGTGTTTACCTTGAAATACCATTACTTTTGATTTAGCAGTGGATATTTTCGAAATATATTGTTCACAGATACAGTATTTCTTTATCTTGAATAATAGCCAAGTAACAAGCAAACAGAAGTTTATTTAAACATATACTTTGTGTTATTTTAAAACCAGAAGTCATCCGTTTTTTACATATCTATATTAAGTCATCAATAAAGATATTAAAAAGTGTGGGCGACAGATTACACCCTTGCCTAATGCATTCATTAAGGGAAAATCTTTTTTGTTTACGCTTAAAATTATTTTTAATAGCTATTTTTGTTTTTTGATAAAGGTACTGTATAGTTTTTATATGTTGTTGTTGGTATCCTCTTTCTTTCACAATTTTCCATAATATATTTTTAACTACTCAAATGAAGGCTTTTTAAAAATCGATAAACGCCAAATGTGTTTCTTTACTAAATTCACGATTTTTAAATAATTTGTTTTACAATAAAGATATTATCTTTACAAGATTTGCCTTTCATGAAAACATTTTCCTTTTATAAAATAAGATGTTAAGTATTTTTTTTTTTGTAAACGTTGGTTTATTATTTTTGTATGAAAATTATAGGCAGTGTCAATAATGCATATCCCTTAGTAATTATTACAGTCATGGCGTATTCCCGTTTTGAAAATCGAAATATCCTGGGCGGTTAACGAGTCCTGTGCTACCTGTCGTATTTTCCAACACATGTTGTAAAGTGTAACAATCTTAACTGAAAAAATACACGCCATATTTAAAAAGTTCTGCATTCAGCCCATCTTGTCCTATAGATTTTGTATTCTTAGTTTTTCTAGGAGCTTCATTTAGTTTTTCAATCGAAATTAAGTCTCCTTCATAGATTATGGAATAATGTTGTGCATTACTATGTACATTTTCTACTTCTTCACTAAACCAAATATCTTCATAATGTTATAAACACTTATGTTCAGGAATTATTTCATTTTTATTTATATGTTTCATTATTTTGCAGGCGATATTCTGTCTATCATTTATTATAGCATGAGATCGGAACAGACCTTAAGGTCTAATCCTTGATGATGATTATGATGGACTTAGAGGAAGAGTACCCATATCTATTTACATATCAAATTACAACTAGTTTTCCCATGTTTAAGTATTCGTAAACACAGTTTTATTTTATTAAAACAAATAAATGCCACAAAATGATTGTAAAATGTTGATGAGCGATAACAACAAAGTTGACGTAATAATTGTATCGTTACGAAGCAACGTCACTAAATATGAAAATGCAAAATATTTTTAAAAATTAAATTAAAAAAAATATATTGAATTCAGAAGAGTTTCATCTATCAATACAAACCGTGCAAATGTATACAGTAAATAGACCTTCCTCTATCAGGTAAATATTCAATACATTTACAATACCATAGTTATCTTTAAATGAAGGGCACAAAAAATCCAGGAAAGTCACTTTTCATCAGTAACAAATTGCCTTTTAGTTGAGGCGATTAGAAAAAATGGGGTGAATGTGATATTTTTCTTTCCAAAAAAATTGAGTGTGCAAAGGCAATAACGTCTTTCTCAAGTTATCTGGGGAAAGCACGAAGTTATCATTTTGAATTACCTATGTTTTTCTTATACCAGTTCAAAATTTAAAACTGTTTTTCTTAATACTGCAAAATTTGCACTTTATTTTTAACCGCCTCAATTACGCAACGTGAGCTAACCTACTTCTTTAAATACGTGCCCAGTTTTTAAGGCAAATAAACATATTATATTATTTCTTTCAATCTTTCGTACTCCTAAAATATAATACTTTCATTGAGAATATAATGGAAACTTACACTCTATTTAGACAAAAAAAGTGACAAATCTAGATATTCAAATGTGTATTAATATATCACATGACACACTGTATATGCATTTGAAAGCTAACTCATTAAAAATCATAACAAATGAAACTCTAACATTAAATATATTCTGTTTTTCATCCTTATGGATAACATTTTATTTAATTTTGTTTTCAAATTAAACACCTTCATTGTTTGAACTAAGCAAACTTGACAGCGCGAGAGGCTTGCAAGACAATTGACTGATCCCTCGTGATATTTTACAGAGGTAGACGATAAACTAAACTGTATATGGGTGATATGTGGTTAGGCAGTCGCAGACTTGTCCAAACTCATCGCGATCCAGGGTGGACACCGGTCCCCTACTGACCAATATTCCTTGAGAAAATTCCTGCCCCGTAGGGACTTGAAGTATCGTACCCTGACATGGTGACTTAGGTAGTTGTATTTTTTTTCGCTTTCTGTGGTAATTATTATAAGAAAACTTCCGCATTAATGATTTTCTACCGGCTATTGCTTGCATGATTCATAAACTCTAAGTTATCTACTTATTTAGAATATAGGTATTCTTTTTTTCCTTTTAAAAGTATGTACATTGTTGAAGTTATTGCATGGCACTCATTTGTTCTTAGACTACACTGTTATTCAAGTTAGTTATTTCGATAGAACGTGTTACATGTCTCGTTTAATGTAAAAGTTAACAATACAGATTTCATAAAACATCACGAAACCTCCTGAAAAAATATATTGAGTGTGTAAAGGCATTAACGTCTTTCTCGAATTATTTAAGGGAAAGCACTCATCGCCGTAAGTTATTTGTAAAAGTATGAAACGATCCTGTTACAGGTTTGAGGATGCTATTGAAAAAGTAAGAGATAACGCTCGCACTTCTTTAGACAATTGAATACTATTTATCCTCCGAGTTTTGAGAACTGCGTGTTGGGCATTTTACGTCAAGAAAATATATCTGGTACTAATTGATTTTAGAAGCTGAGTAGAATCCAGTAACATGTTCCTGCCACAATGCTTGGGCAATCTCATTTGTAATCGAACTCGTGATCTTCCGGATTGTAGCATATTGCCTTAGCAAATTAGACAATGTGTTTCCGGCCAATTTTTTACCATATTTTAATAATTTTTTCCGATTCGAGCTAATTTATTCTCCTTTTTTTCTCTTACTCTTAACTTTTTTTTCGTGCACCACAACTGGACTTCCAGATTTATGGTCTGGATGGATGAAAATAACTGTGAATGAAAATGAACATTAAATAGGTACATATGACTTGCTTAGCCGAGTCTTTAGTAATGAGGATTCCGTTCTTCAATAAAATAGTAAAGGACAACATAAGATAAAAATATATCAAACCCAAAGGTAATTTAGATAGGGAAAATAATAAATTATTAACAACGCTAAAAATATCTACGACCATCAGGAATTATATGACCTTGACGATAGTGAGAGTGGTCACCTTCTGGTAGAAGGAAACGGGGCAGGCCAAGAACAACTTTGAGAGGAGAGATCCATAGATTGATGAACGACCGAGGTCTGGAGGAGGATGAATGGCGTGATCGGCAAGAATGGCGAATGGGAATACAGGGTAACCGCTGAAAAGTGGTGAGGCCCTCAAAAGTAAAAAGTAAGACGATAGTGAGAGTGTTTCGCGTTTCAAAACCCCAAGAGCTAGATCAGAGGTAGCATGGCAGGGCTTATATTTACTAGAAAAACCCTGTAGGAGATACAAAATAAATCATTAATCCCGAAGAACGTGTCAAACTGCATCAATGTCGGAAGAGAAAATTTGACTTTCCAACGAAAGATGGCAGAAGATATATCAATGGGCAGGAGTAATATATTTGACGTACAGAAGGTAATCCTAGACTTCCAAGTTGCAGTTTTAATGTTAGAACCAACTCCAAAAATATTCCGACAAATGAAGCTAGACTATGTACAGTCGAAACAATTTAGTCTAGAAAGCTAAAATATTCGTGCAGTGTAATTATAATACTTCTGTTTCACGACGTTCTTAACATCTAAAATCATAACTGCCACAATTAAAATTTACATTTAAGTGGGAAGAGATAAACATATTTTCCTCCGAGTTATATTTCTTTAAATGTTAGGTTATTTTACTGATGTAAATATATTCAGAGGAGCGAAATCTATGGTACATTTTCGACGGGACCGGTATTGAGAATTTTTACGCCCTGAAAATCCACAGACCCCGGCGAGTTTGAACTCGTGACCCTGGAAGCCAGATACACGTATCGTAACCGTTAGTCCACGAAAATTGTCTACGACGTTCAAGAAGAAGAAGAAGAAGAAGAAGAAGGAAACAATGGACACGGATAATATATTTGATCTTGTGTCATGAGTATTACATGACCAATGTCAAATTAGATATTAATTATATAATTTCTTTTACCTGGTAAGTCAGTCGTCCTCAACTAAGTTATTAAACTTCAAGTTATTCTAATATGGAGGCCTTTCGAAAACAATGTTTCATCTTCTGCGTTTTAACTGGAACTGATGGTCGATAGTGTTGTAGAGGTTGTATAATGGATTTATGTCAGCGGTTATGTTCTCGTTGATTAGGTCTTTATTCCTTGCTTCTTTTAGAATCTCTATTTCTTCAAGGATGCTGATCCTGTTGTTATTATACTCTTTATGTAGTATTGACATAGAGTTATCGATTTTTTTCAAATCGATGACCTGTTTCGAATATATGTTTGCCAAAACTTGATTTTTCTTTTTCATTAATAATAACATTTTTGAAATGTTCCGAATATCGTGTGTTAAAGTTTCTTATTGTTTTGCCTATGTAGAATTTTTCACAACTATTTCATTTTAGTTTATAGACGCCTTTATTCTCATACTTATTTGTTGTTTCTGTTTTGTTAGAGATTAAGTTGTTGAATTTATCATTGGTTTTAAAGGCGATTTTAATGTTTTTATCTTGTTTCTTGATCGAATTAGCTAATTTGGTCGTTTCATTTCCTGTATAAGTTAGTGTAATCCATTTGTTTGTATTTGTGTTACATTCTTTTCCTAGTTTTGTTATATTTGTTAAATTGATTCTTCTTTTTTGTTTTCTGACTAATTTGTTGATCATTTCTTCTTTGTATCCATTGTTGTGTGCTAGGGATTTTATATAGTTTAGTTATTTTCTATAGTTTGTTTTGTTTAGTGGTAGCTTTAACAATCTGTTGATTAGGCTGATAAAGGTGCTCATTTTCTGTTGTATTGGGTGTCTTGATTTTTGGTGTATAGCTATTGCGTTGGTTGTTGGTTTTCTGTATATGCTTATGTCTAGATTGTTGTTAATAAAATTTTTGGAAAATGTTAAGTCTAAATAGTTCATGGAATTATTATTTTCAGTTTATTCTGTGAATTGAATTTTGTTGTGCATTTTGTTCAATTCATCTGTGATTTATTTTTCTATGTGGATGTCGTTTTCATATATTATTAGAAGGTCATCGACATATCTTACTAATAATTGGATTTTGAATGTTTCTTTTAGTTTTTCAAAATGTTTGCCTTCTACATGTAGTAGGAATATTTCAGAAATGATGCCTGATGTTGGGCTGCCCATTGGCATTCCGTCGTCCTGTGTGTATATTTCGTTGTTGAACTTAAAGTAGTTAATATATTAACTTAAATTGATCAATGTATTAATGTAGTTTTGTTTTATTGTTTTAAAATTGTTTTAATCATAGAACAGAAACTAGAAGAAAAAAGAGAGACAGAAAGTACACTGAACAACTAAACAAAATGATTCAAACATTTTTAAAACAAAACTACTTTAAGTTCAACAACGAAATATACACACAGGACGACGGAATAGCAATGGGCAGCCCAACATCAAGCATCATTTCTGAAATATTCCTACTACATGGAAGGCAAACATTTTGAAATACTAAAAGAAACATTCAAAATCCAATTATTAGTAAGATATGTCGATGACCTTCTAATAATATATGAAAACGACATCCACATAGAAAAATAAATCACAGATGAATTGAACAAAATGCACAACAAAATTCAATTCACACAATAAACTGAAAATAATAATTCCATAAACTATTTAGACTTAACATTTTCCAAAAATTTTATTAATAACAATCTAGACATAAGCATATACAGAAAACCAACAAACAACACAATAGTTATACACCAAAAATCAAGACACCCAATACAACAGAAAATGAGCACCTTTATCAGCCTAATCAACAGATTGTTAAAGCTACCACTAAACAAAACAAACTACAGAAAATAACTGAACTATATAAAATCCCTAGCACACAACAATGGATACAAAGAAGAAATGATCAACAAATTAGTCAGAAAATAAAAAAAAAGAAGAATCAATTTAACAAATATAACAAAACTAGAAAAAGAATGTAACACAAATACAAACAAATGGATTACACTAACTTATACAGGAAATGAAACGACCAAATTAGCTAATTCGATCAAGAAACAAGATAAAAGCATTAAAATCGCCTTTAAAACCAATGATAAATTCAACAACTTAATTTCTAACAAAACAGAAACAACAAATAAGTATGAGAATAAAGGCGTCTATAAACTAAAATATAATAGTTGTGAAAAATTCTACATAGGCAAAACAATGAGAAACTTTAACACACAATATTCGGAACATTAAAATAAATTTACTAATAATGAAAAAAAAAATCAAGTTCTGCCAAACATATACTCGAAACAGGTCATCGATTTGAAAAAATCGATAACTCTATGTCAATACTACACAAAGAGTATAATAACAACGGGATCAGCATCCTTGAAGACATAGAGATTCTATAAGAACCAAGGAATAAAGACCTAATCAACGAGAACATAACCGCAGACATAAATCCATTATGCAACCTGTACAACACCATCGACCATCAGTTCCAGTTAAAACGCAGAAGATTAAACATTGTTTTCGAAAGGCCTCCATATTAGAATAACTTGAAGAAGTTTAATAACTTAGTTGAGGACGACTGACTTACCAGGTAAAAAATTATATAATTAACATCTTATTACATAATCTCAACTTTGCTTTAACATGAATTTCAAAAGTGTTCAATGTCAAATTAACATTATTTTAACTAAATGTTACTTTTTTATGAAGTTAAAGCTGAGATTTGTGATATTTTAAACAAGAGATTTGCCGAGAAACTAAATGCAGTTCGTTATTTAATTCGATAAAGGACTTTTTTTCGCTACATATAGTTCATTTCTTTTTTCCAATCCATTAGCACAGTTTAGCATCTCAACTTGTAAGTACTGTACTTTTGCACGCCACACGAGCCTTACAGTGGCACAACCTGTCGGGAGAGGGATTTTGACTATGAATCACAAACATAGTTTTTTTTTACCACACAAAGAGATGGTGGGCCTCCTCGAATGAGTGATCAGCTCCAAAACAACACAACTTTAAGACGAAACACACCATTGACACACCCATTCGTACTAAACTTGGCGAATCTGATAATGGTGGCCAGATGATGTTCGGGCACGATTTTGGTCCTAATAATTTACAAAGAAGATAATTTTCATAAAACATTTGTATAAAATGCGTTTTATTGTGAATAACAAAAATTACGTAACAACTTACGTTACGAAGCAACGCCACTAAATGTAAAATTGAAAAATATTATAAATTAATGAACTAATAATATTTCACAAACTGAAATCAGCTATCAGCTTATACTGCTAAGAATTTTAGATAAATCAATGACCAATCCTTCCTCTATCAGGTAAATATAAATATATTTTCAGATACCGTATTTATCATCCTTTAAATGGCTGACAAAGCTAGCTAATTCAACGACGTAACAAATTTAACTCTAAACTTACAAATATTCTATTTTACCTTATTTTAGATAACATTTTGTTATTATGCTTTAAAATTAAGTCATTCCTTTCTTTAAACAAAATTAAAACTCACGGAGCGACAGGTGTGCAAGGCACTTGGTATAATAGCCGCTGCACACTGCCATTTTAGCGAGGTAGACGTTATAGCTATGTGTGATAAATGGTCAACCGTTGGATTCCCAAAATGTTATAAACGGTATATATATATATATATATATATATATATATATATATATATATTCCTCACAATTTTAGTTGGACATCGTTCCACACTAGCCTACATTCCATGAGTAAATTTCTTCCACATAGGGACTCGAACCAGGTTCGGTAGCTCTGCCACAAGGCGTAATGTCTTAGACCGCTGTATTTTTCAGTTTCAACATCATCATTATATTAACATTTCCACACCAACAACTCTCTTGCATCTACTGCTTATTTTTTGTAAACATCAGGTTATATATTTATTTGAAATATCCATTTTATCAATATTTTTTACAATTCTCTATCTTTTTAATTTTTTTTGCAGGGTGTTTATTTATTCTGAGACTTTAAAATTATATATTTTAAGTTTTTTTTTTATTTCCATTGATCAGTATCATTGATGAAGTTAATTAAAGGTTGGAGTTAAGAAAACCAATAATTTAAAAAAAAAAGAAACGCAATGAAATTTCTTGACAAAAGTGAGTGTTTCTCGAGGTTTTTGAGGTAAAATACACATAACCCCAATTTATAGCACGGCTAGTTGCTATATGTGGTGTAATTAATCCCACGACAGGCCTTAGGAAACCCTTGGTATGCTAAGTAGTAATATTTCACATCTTTCCAGACATTCAGTGCAAGATATCAGCCGGATTGTCAGCCCTTTGTAACAGCTTTACACCTAGAATGTAGACTGGTCCCCAATTGGTTAAGGCGCATATTCAACCATATAGAAACGAATGTCATTGTATATAACACAATATAATGTCGAATCATTTATAAATGAAAGCACAAGACAATTTTACAAGCAAAGATTAAAGAAAAAACTTCAACAAACCCAAACAGATACACAAAATAGTGTAGACCAACAATGACAACAAATAAAGGACAGTATATTAAATGCAGCTAAGGAAGTAATAGGACTAAGACAATGTGCCGCCTGGTCTACAGAGTTACATTCTATTACCATTTCTGCACTGGCCTATAGAGAATTTACTCATATGTTTAGTTACACTTATAGTAGCGTCCAGATCATAACTATCAGTGCTATTTATAATTCTTTGCCCGGGCCCATCAGAGGCAAAGATTGATTCATCTTTCCTATATAGATTTACTGACATATATTAATTATTGACAAGAATTCCTTAACACACTGTAGCAATTTATGATTCGTTATTAAACTCAATATATTATTTTCAACCATGAAAGCTAGAAAGGAAAGGGGAGCTAATGTAACCTTTGAGAAAGCTCGTAAACATGAATTATACAAGACAGCTGTAGCATAGGTAGCAAATACAATAATTAGACATTCTTATTTACTTAAAATAAGATTTAATATTTCAATTGTACGTCTGAAGTTGAAGTATGAAAATATATTAAACGTAAGTTATACTTGGATCATTCTAAAGTTTAAAGAAAACAATAACAATTGCAAAAGTAATAATCTTTACACACTCAAACAACCATGCATACCTTTTAGTCCAGCCTAGGGTACCCTACCCTGGCTTACCGGACCAAACTCAAAACAACCCAGCTCTCCTTGAGCTCACGTCCTTCAGACGATAACCAAACTAGTTTGAATTAATGAAAGAATGATACAGTTTACCCCTTGCTTGGCCTATTTGAGAGTTCCGAGGTAGAGGGGAAGTTGCGCACTACAAACAGAGCAAAGGGAGGGGTAGGAAGGTGAGTGGGAGTAAACGCAAAGAGAAAGGAGATTGGCATAGTTCATTAATCTGACTGTAGAGGGAGGATAACAGTACAGATGTTTCGTACCGAAATAGCACTTTCGGTACAACAAGTAAATGTAAACAGCAATAAGAAAAATACTCCATGGTTTGTACCTGAAATTAAGGAAATAGCCAAAAAGATAAAGGAATCAGATTTACAATTTTTGAAAACCAAAACACCTGAATACTGGAGAACGTATACAACAGTAGGCAATATGGCAAGAACTAAATTTGATAAATTAAGCAGGATTATTGGGAAAAATATTCGAAAGATATGGAATTTGATATCCATCCATTCATAGTAATTCTGCCCGAGGGCAGGTCTTTCACTGCAATCATAGCATTTTCATGCTATGTTTTGCAGTTTTACTAGGGAATTGTAAGTGTGGTAGCTTCCCGTTGCTTTCCACACCGGTGAACGATGATGATGATAATGATGATGATGATGGCCATATGATTTCGGGGACCGTTTTGTCCTTAATGTTTTCCTGACATTTGTCTTACAGGTGAGGAAAAACCCCGATAAAAACCTCAACCAGAAATACTGTCCCGATCGGGGATCGAACCCGGGTCCGCTGCGTGACAAGACAGCACGCTACCTCGAGACCACAGCGGTGGACGAATTATATATATATATATATATATATATATATATATATATATATATGTGTGTGTGTGTGTGTGTGTGTGTGTGTGGTGCCTTGTCACGCAGCGGGCCCGGGTTCAATCCCCGCTCGGGACAGTTTTTCTGGGTGAGGTTTTTATTGGGGTTTTTCCTCACCTGTAAGACAAATGTTAGAAATACTTTAAGGCTCAAACGGTTACCGAAATCATATGGCCATCATCATCATCCTTATCATCACCATCATCACCATCATCATCCTTCACCGGTGTGGAAAGAAACGGGAAGCTACCACATCTACAATTCCCTAGTAAAGCTGCAAAGCATAGCATGAAAATGCTATGATTGCAGTGAAAGGCCTGCCTCGGACAGAATTACTATGGATGGATATATATATATATATATGTGTGTATGGAAGCCAACGAAAAATATGGGGAACATTAAGAAGAAATAAAATGGAAATTAGGGATAGTATACAAACAAACAAATTGACAATGCAAGAATGACATAATTATTTCCAGAAACTGTATTAACAAGAAGAAAATGTCCTGGAAAATAATCAGGATGTTTATGAATATCAAAATCAAGATAAATTAATTCAAATGCCAATAGATGAAGTTACTGACGCAGTAAGGAGATTGAAAAATCGAAAGGCTGCAGATCCTGATACGATTACAAATAAAACGTTGAAATATGGGGGAATACAACTGATAAATGCACTACAGAAGTTATTCCAAAATATCATAATACGCGGTACCACCCCACTAGAATGGAAATCTCGTATAACTATTCCAATATTTAAAAAGGGTCACAAAACTAAACCAGAAGATGATCGTGGAATTACATTACTTAATAGTTCTCTAAAAGTATTCACAAAAAGATTAAACAATACATTTAATACATTAATCTGTATTAAAGAACAACAAGGATTTCGGAAAAAAATATATCCACATTAGATGCAATTTACATAGACAAATTGTGGAAAAATCATGGGAATTCAATAAATAAATATGAAGAAAGCTTTTGATAGAGTACAGCTTGAAGATATTGTACATATCTTGAGAGAGAATCAAATTCCTAATGAACTGATTAGGGCAATAATATCGATTAATACACACTGCAAAACAGTAATCAAAGTAAAATAACAGCAAACTGAAGAAATAACGCTCACATAGGGCATCGGGCGAAGTGACTCTTTAAGTCCATTCTGATTTAATATTATAATGGATAAAATTATTGAAAACATACCACCACGTTTGGGTTATAAACTGGGAAACACTAGATTTCACTTAATATGTTACGCAGATAATGTCGTCCTCCTTTCAGATTCTGAAGATAGACCTAATTTACGTCAATTTAATATAGGCCTAAATGCCAGAGAATACAATATGGAAATTAATACGAATAAGACTAAATTATTAACAATATCAAAAGAACCAGTAACATGCAAATCAGAAGTGGAAAGGAAAATTATAGAACAAGTATCAGAATTTATTTATTTAGGTATATTAATAACAAGCACTAAACAATTCATAATAGAAGTACAGAAACAAGCTGATAAAGCAGCACAAATTAATATCAGGATATATGAAAGATTTAATGTGGTACAATAAAGAAATGTCAATAGAAAGCAAAATCCGCATATACAAAATTATTGTTCGACCAGTTATCGTATATTGAGCAGAAACAAGGGCTGAAACAACAAACACTCAACGAATAATAAGCACATGTGAAATGAAGATCTTAAGAACTATTCAGGGGAAAACATTATTTGATAAGACACACAACACAGAAATTAGGGACAAATGTCATATTCAAGACATAACCAAATTTATTATAGATAAATATTGGAAAGGTCATGTAGAAATAATGGAAGACAACCGACTTACAAGAAGAGCTAAAAAGATAGACCAATGGACGAGAGTAGAACAAGAGGAAGACCCCCAGGAGATGGATAGACAATGGATGCACATACAATACGTCTTCCTCCGAGGAGTGATTTTGGAAATAAACAGGATGAAAATCCTACAAATTATGAATAATAATAATAATAAGAAGAAGAAGAAGAAGCATATTCAAACTTAGAGCCATGGTGCCGTGATAATTTTAGGCCAGTTTAAAAAAATATTACGAATATTTCTTCTAAATTTTTTATTCAAACAATTTTTATAACTTTAGGATTTATGGTTTCTTTTAATGATGATATGACTTATTCAGGAGAAGAAGTACCTAACGTGAATGACAATACCTCTTCGGGAATCGAATCCGCAAACTTCTGACTTGTAGAATGTTGTCTTATCAATTACACAAAGTCCCCCGGCAATTTTTTTCACCATATTTAATACACGTTTCACCTTGCGGCGGATGTTGGTACTTTTATATAATCACACATTTATTCTCTTCTTCTCAGGCCCTAGCACTAACGTTTTGTACGTATCCCACAAAGGACTTCGAAATGAATGTCTTGGGCGGAGAATAAAAACTGTGAAACACATTAAATTGGTATTATAGTGAATGGCCCCCGCTGTTACGTAGTTAACAGGATTACAGTTTCATCATTATGGACAGGTCACAAGATAATAAACACATAGGTCTATCTAGATGTAAGTTAGAGAGAGGACATTATCAATATTAATGACAACCGATTTAGATATAATAAGAAGATACAGTATTATGTAAATATGAAGAAATCTGACATGAACCATGAAATAGTAAAGGAACAATTAATGAACTACTACACATTTCTCGTTAATTTGAACTTAAACTAATTTAGAATTTAAAAATACAGTTTTGGCTACTATACTGCCTGAGGAACAACTGAGACTGCAACCTGTTTCGTTTGCCTGGAGGTGGGAGTAGGATTTGTCATTTGTCATTGTCTTCTGGACATGGAACCTATTATACCATCGACCCCCGTAAAGCAGCCCCCGTGCGATTGAGAGGGTATCAGTTGCTGTTTCTTTCTAAAATTCTGTCTCAATTTGTTCCTTCAGACTATAGATGTCTCTTTCTCTTTATTATTCTATTCTCCCATTAACCATTTTGTTTTTCTCTTCTATCTCAATTCTAATTTTCTATAAAATTCTACACAATTCACAATATATCCCTATGTACTTTTAATATAATTCTCACCTACCCCGAGTTTCTGCGAAATTTGAATCTCGGGCTTCTGATCTATAGAACCATTCCTTAACTATATTGGCTAATTAACCACGTTGGAAAACTAATATCTTCTTTACCCTTGTGTATAATGGTTTTGTTTTTTTTGTAAAAAAATATTTTTAAGTTACTTTTTCACGAAATTAAAATTATATCTAGTATTAAAAAATAACTAAATATAAAATAGCAAATAATGTCTAGAAATGTAGATACTATATTATAAATAAACATACGTGATGTAACTATTACGTCATTAGTTTGATCCTTCCGGGAAATTCTCGTATAAGACTTGAAAGCATAATAATAGTCCCTTCGATTGGTTGCTGGCCAAAGGAAGGCAAGACCAGTGATGGGGCTGCCATCTTATAGCTTCTGGTCAGGCTTTTCTGGAGAAGAAAAGAAAATAAAGGAAAGAAGAAATGGAAGAAAGGAAAGACTCCCTAGCCCTCGGATGCCCTAATAGCGTCGGGGTCGAAAAAAACAAAAGTTAACTAAGAGAGGTTGGATAGTAAAGTTAAAAGAGTGCAAAACACAAGTAAGTGGAAGAAATGTTTTGCTCAGCTTGGGCACCTTGTGGTCGCCATCCACATATCCCCTAGATGAGGACCCCTGAGGGAAAATTTTCTATAGGATCGTAACAGGCCTTGGCCTAATACTTGGAAGGAAGAAGAAGAAGAAGAACTATTACGTCATTCCCATTGTTTTTCCTCGACATCCATATTTTGCTCTAGTACAGGAGAAAGAGTAATATTTAAAGTGTATCTTCTATTTGAAGCAATATAAGAATCTAACTAAAGTATGACTAAATAACCAATCCTAAACAGAAAGGATTAATGTAATGTTATTGTGAGTTATTTCAGTATTTTTTTAATGCTCGACCAATGTTTGTTAATGTCTACAAAACCTCATACAATTTGAATGATTTATGGAATATTAAATATCTAACAGAAATTTAATCTTACTAATAAACCAACGTTAAACAAAAGGACAAAAGTTAATGTGAATTTACCTTTGTTAGCTTTTAAAATTTCAGACCGACGTGTTTATATGCGATATGAAACTTACATAGTATTGTTTGAACATCGGAAGTGAGACGATGTGTGTTCACTATTATCTGATATAGGCCTATTGTGAGGTACATGGTTCAAAATTGGGATATTATTGTATTTTGAAAATTTGTATGGAAGGAAAATTTCGCCTGCCTCAACTCAAAATATCCCTCAACAAACCCAAAAATATGTTTAAAAATTAAGTAAAACTAAAATAAACTAAACCGGGTCGCCACGATTTTTAAAATTACTGAAAAAAATGACAATGGTTCGTTACAATGAATGTTAAATATAGTTCACTAGGTAGTTCAGATGAACTGATTCTAATGTCGTCCATGCAACGTTTGTGGATAATTACGAAATGTTTGGCACCCTTGAGAAGATTGAATGACCTTGATAGCGGTGGGGGATTTCTGTTTTTTAAAACCAGAATTAACATAGCTATTAACAGGGCCCCCTTTGTTGGACAAACAAACTTTGGACGAGGACCATACAATGAAACTACAATTACTCATGACGGAGATTAAGTTTGCCTTTCCAATATCAGAAATAGTGGAAAAGAAATCAATTGTTAGGAGAAACATGTTAGCCACAGAGAAGGTGTCATTTCTACAGGAAAAAATCTTAAACAATTACTGATCCACCAAGTTGTGATTGGATGTTAGGTCAGCCTCCATAACAATTTCCTACAAAAGAAACCAAATATTATATGTATATTCGGGAAAGACGTAGTTGAGATGGCCAAATCGTTAAATCAGTGTTAAGATATTATGTCAATTTTACGATAAACTTACTTCTTAAAAACCAAAATCATTAGCATCACAATTCAAATCCGAGAGAGAAAGGGCAAAAAATGCTCAAAAATCTCGTTTTTTCAAGCTTCAGGTTCTAGATATGTAGACAGGGAACCAAATTAGCCTATTTAGTTCGCTTCCCAAGGAGCCTAGTGTAAGGATTTTTATGCCCCGAAAATTCAGACTAGCTGGCCGTGTTTGAACTTGTGTATTTTTATATTAAGGAGCTAGTATGTTAACTATTCTACCAGTATCGAGTACATCATCTATGAAGAAATATAAGTGAGAGAGAGCGAGCATAAATAATATTTGGTTTAATTGTATGCGTATTGCATGTATCTTGACAAATTATTATCTAATATTACAACAATGTCACTGTTTAAAAGTTAAAATTGTCATTATGAATATTTAAACGGAGGAAAATATGCATAATAACAATTTTAATTTATAGTGGTATTTTTAACCTAAGCAAACTAACATATTTACTAAAAGAAGATAGATTTCATAAAAATGTGGACAAATGCGCCTCGTTGCATAGCGACAACACGAGTGCTGACAAAATATTTGTAACGTTACGAAGCAACGTCATTGAATATGAAATAGAAAATTACTGTTTTAAATGAAATTAATAAAATATTAATATTTTACAGATTGGGTTCAAAGCTATTTAATCTGTGTAGCTGAGATTTACAGATAAACCTCTATCAGGTAAATATTAAATAGATTTTCAAATATCTCATTTATCATTGTTTAAATGCTAGTTATTATGATATACCGTGATGTATATAATAGAGTGGGCCGAAAAACTCATTTTTTTTATTTCGAACTTATAATGGCGAGAAAAAAAATGTGAATTATATAGACAAAAAAAAATAACCAAAATCGGTTGACATCTTCTGGTCGCGCAAAGGCTCTAAAGTTAGACAAAATATGAAAATAAACTTCATTTTTGCGATTATTTCTTTAATGTTCGAATTAGATGTTTTCTTAATGTAATAGTTTGTAACGTCTTCAAAAAATAGAGCCTAAATCATTGTGTTTTAATTTGATTTGGATCAGTTCATATCTTCCGGTCGCTCATAAGCCCGAAAATTTGTCAAAATAATGAAAAAGTTACATTTTTACGCATTTTTGGTATTTGATAAATAATTCGTATTTAAATGTAATAGCCATAGTATTTTTTCATACGAACTGATAATGTGGTATAAAAAAACTCTCAAGTTCAGTCAATGTTTTCCGGTCGCGCAACGGCTTGAAAATCTAATTGTCATCGGATGTGATTGTACTGCTGTCAATACAGGTTGGAAAATTGGTCTGGTTCGCCGAATTGAACTTTATTTAAGGAAACCTGTACAAAGGGCAATTTGTCTCCTCCATTTCAATGAGCGGTCATTCCGCCACATGTTTGAGCACCTGGATGGCAAGACAACGAGGCCTAGTACTTCTAAAGGACCAATCGGCGAAAAGTTAGCTGGCTGCCAAAAACTGCCGGTGGTTAACTTCCAGAGTATTGATTATCATATCCACAGATAGACATAAACGTGCTTAGCAAAGATCAGCTTGATATTTCAAAGCAATAAAATCAGGAACCTGTAATGAAGATTTGACTGTACGAGATCCTGGGCATTTATCACATTCGAGGTGGTTGACAAAAGCAAATAGAACTCTCGGATTGTACATAAGTGAAGAAAGCTCCTCACCTGAACTTCAAGATCTAGTTTTGTTTATATTGAAATCATATATGCCAATGTGGTTTACTATCAAAACAAGTAAACATTTTACAGACTACCGAAAACTTGTTTACCAAGCAATAAAATCTACCAGGTATTTGCCAAAACCTTCGCTTGATATTGTCGACCCTGTGATCGAACGGAATAGTTTTTTTCACCCACCCAGTACACTTACTGTTAGCCATGACTCAAGATGACAAGATACACATAAGAGAGCTCGGACGTCGAAGAATTCTGAAGGCAAGGCAGATAGATGCAAGAAGGAAAACAGTAAGAACATTCATGCCACCAAAAATCAACTTCAATGCGCAAGAATACCAGAAATGATCAACTGGATGGACAGTGAATTATCTTCTCCCCCATTGTTGACAGACATCAGTGACGATGATATCAAATCGCACTTCGACAGTGACTCAATCCCTGATTGGAACATTACTTTCAAGCAATTCCTACTTCACGCGAAGGCTGTTGAACGCTGTGTGAAACTCGTCACGGAAGCCTCACGAAAAGTTTGTGGAGCTGAATCTCGAGACGGATTTATAAGAACCACTCTGCTGTCCAGATCATCCGTCCCTAACTTCACCAGCAAATCAGTCATCAAAGTACCTTCAGCTATACAAAATAGAGAACAGTACTAATTGACATGTTCAACTAACTTGGACTATTTATTCAGATCTCTGTTTTTCTTTTTTATAAAAGTAAGTTTATTGTTAAACACTATACTATAACTTAAATATTTAAGCCTTTTAAATATAGAGCAAGTCGAAAAGTACTATGCCCGCTGTTAGTGTTATCACCCATCATGTCATAGGCCTATATTTTTTCAGGTACTGTTTTCTATAGCATTGAGTCATTGCGCGACCGGAAGTTGTTAATTTATTCACACCATAATAAAAAACAATGTTCTTATATTCAAAAATAAAAATACTGCAACTTCTTCTTCTTCGTCTTCACTACACGGGCTAGGCAAAAATTGCCTGTTCCGCCTCACAGTTGTTCTGTCCATTTTTTCACTGGACTTCCTACATTCCTTGAACCTCTTGGCTTGTGTTGAATGTTACTCTTGGTAATCTTATTACATTCATTCCTTCTACATGTGTAAATATAAAATACTGCAACTATTACGTTAAAAAAGTATATTAAAGATATAAAAAAACTCGTAAAATGTGAAATTTTCAATATTTTGGCAAATTTTTGGCCCTATGCCCGACTGAAAGATATTAACTGAACAAAACCAAATTAAAACACAATGTTTTTAGGTTCTATTTGAAGACGTTACAAACTATTACATTACAAAAACATCTAATTCAAAAATTAAAAAAGTGATCGCAAAAATTAAGTTTTTTATATTTTTTGTTAAACTTTACAGTCTTAGCCCGACCGGAAGATGCCAACAGATTTTGAATTTTTTTTGTCTATACAATTCGCAATTTTTCCGCGCTTTAAAACTTCGAAATAAAAAAATGAGATTTTCGGCCCACCTTAGTATATCTTCTTCTTCTTCACTTCACGGGTTAAGCAAAAATTGCCTGTTCCGCCTCACAGTTGTTCTGTCCATCTTTTCGCTGGCCTTCCTACATTCCTTGAACCTCTTGGCATGTAGTTGAATGCTGCCCTTGGTAATCTTGTTACATTCATTCTTTCTACATGTGTAAACCATTTCTCTCTATATTCTTTGATTTTCTCATTCAATTGATATATATATATATATATATTTATTTAACTCTGTTCTTATATCTTCATTCTTTATCCGATCCAATCTTGTGCAGCCTTTTGTTCTTCTAAGGAATTTCATTTCTGAGCTTTGTATTCTACTTTCTAGCCTAGTTTATAAGGCTTGTTAATTGAAATTATAACAAATTTTACTCTCGAGTTGGAAATATTGTATTTTACATCCTTCCATATAATATTTTATTATACTGTTTTTATTAAACCTCTCCGTTCTTTAACTTGACTAAACTTGTTGGCGCGAGAGGCCTGCATGGCTCATGGTCTATCAGCCGGCTAACTATGTAGGCCTATTACATTTTATAAAGGAAGGCGATATTTTAGATGGTATATGGGTAACATGTGCCGATACTCCAGCTAATTATAGTCAGTTTTCTTAACCAGGAGCCGCTATGTATTAAAGATACAAGCATTCCTCAACTGGGGATTGGTCCCACACTGGGCGAAATTGCAAGAGCATTTTTTTTCATAGTGAATCAATTTAACACACGTTCAATAGCCCTTCTCCAAGACATGATTCCTTAACCCGATCCATTCTTCGTTTTCTATATTACGCATTACATGAAGATTTCCGAATAAATTAGTCCTATTTTTTCCGTCTATTGACAATTTATTTGTTAACTCCAGGTTATGTAATTGTTTGGGATATCCATATTTTAATGTAATTATTTTCATTAGCAATCCATTCATTGTAGGGTTCTACCGTTTTCTCCTGCCACAAATTTCAATTTCTCCATACACATCTCAGACATTTCGTTCATTCGCCCCGTGACGGAGCGTCAGGCGTGATCGGCCGGCTCCCTTGTATATCACAGATTTCTGTAAATATAGGGGCTTCATCCCTCATCCCGACCCTAACTTGGATACGAGTTGAGGGTATAGTAAAAGCTCCTTATTTGCGGGAGATACGTTCCGTAATTATGCCGCGAATACGGAAACCGTGTATGGAATGGTAATTTGTATGGGTATGTAGGAGATACGTTCCAAGGATCCAAAATAAAATCAATTTAATGAGAGGTTTTGAACGATTTATATTAATTATTATTATCAGGCTTAGGCTAGGGCTTCAAGAAAGTAGTATTTTTTCACGTTTGCCGTTTAAGAAGGTCTTCTAATTAACAATGGTATTGAGTTGTGTTTCTGCAATAGAATTCTTTATTTCGTTTTCGGATTTCTTAATGAATCGTATAGTTGATTCATTAACATTGAAACAGCGTGATATGGATGCAAAAAGTCGGCAACGCGTAAACGCTCAATCATTTCTATTTTTAACTTAAGCGGCAACAATACGTTTTTCCGCTTCGGAACTAATGTTTATTTCCTTTTACTCGACATTATAAATTGGGAACAAAGCAAAAGACACACGTGTTATTTAATAAAAATTATTGCAACGAACGATAAATTCAAACAAGAAAACCCTGATTGTATTTATCAACGGGCATATTGGCTCGTGAAATGCGGTGGCGGCGGTTTTTAACAACGAACTTTAGGCTTAATTATGAAAAGGTTCGTTTTACTTTGATATTTATTTGCCCATTTTGTTTTAATCGCTCTTTGTAATTGCCGCCGTGGCACGAACCTGCAGTAAAAAAAAAAAAAGAAACGATTTGCCGCTGCATTCATAGAGGATACCGATTCTTCTACGAGTAATATACATACTGGATTCGCGAATAAGGAAATTTTTAGCCGCGAATACAGGAACCGTGTCGCAATATTTTTACCCACGAATAATAAAAACGCGAATAGCGGAACCGTAAATACAGAGCTTTTACTGTATTATATAATAATAGTTATCTTTATCAAGTCAGACTACTGCTTAATGTCTATCATTTTGTCCTCAGACTTGAAATTATACATTGTTAAGTTGTGTGCTTACTTGTTTAGATAGATCAACAAGATCTATCAAGTCTAATTTTAGGTAAAAGTTAAGAAAACAAATTTCAGAACTCATTATCCGGTACTGCTGGGAATATCGAACCTAAGGGCAGAATTATTTTTCTAAGATTTTGTTTAGGCATGAAGAGATGCTCATTTGTCCATCTTGTCTTTGTTCGTATCTGGCAGAAGGTGATACATCTTTCTTTAACAGAGAGAACAAAATCTTTCGTTGGAATACCTACATCGGGGGAATGAAGCTGACATAGGCTAATATAATATCTTGATAAAACCTAGGGTGTAAAGACGTAAAAGTATTTCCTGAGTTATCTAGGGGAGAGGCAAACATTAACCAACCTAACTCACGGTTAGTTGTTTTAAAAGTTATAAAGTTAGTTAACACGATTCCACGGTCATCATAAACGACAGCACATGATCACACAAATTAAATAGCCCATTGATCCATCCAAATATAAGCTAAAGAGAGAAACTGTTTAACTAAATACAAACCTATCATACAGTACCCACTAGGGATTGTACAACGTTGTATTAGTGGAGATGTTTGAGTGTTTCTCCATCTGAGGACTAAACCAAAAGTAGCATATCTATTGACAGGCTTCTATTATAGGACAAACCTTGGGCGAGACACCAAATAAGCTGTCTGAAGAAGTGGATGCCAACCAGTATCAACAGGGTAGAGAAAGTTTGGCTTTTTAAAGAAAGGGATGGTATAAGAGAGATCGACTGGTAGGAGGAACAGCTTAGCCGCAAAGAAGATAACCTCCATCGGGAGAAACATCAAAATAAATCCTGAACCTCTAATTTAGGAGTTGAGTGTTGGGCCATCTCCATACAAAATCCGTACAAAGAAAACGAACTATATATAGTCGGTAAAAACATAGTTGAGAAGGACAATCTAATTGTGCATCCAGATTTTTAACCTTATTTTAACTGAATGACTCTCTTGTACAATTATGATTATTGGTGTCGCAATTCAAATTTTGGCGCGAAAGGACGAAATAATTTTGGTCAGAGGCTTGAAGATCTTTTACTTGCTGTAAATCTAGACAACTTCAGTTCACCTCCAAATGAACATATAGAATGGATTTGTACACACTGGAAAATCCACAGAGTCCAGCCGGGTTAGAAGTCGTGTGGTTTGTCACAGAGGCGAGAGTCGATACCACTAGTGCTACAAGATCCAGCTACAGCACATACGAAGAAGAAGAAGAAGAAGAAGGAGCATAAGTAATATTTCCTCTAATTTATTAGATGCCTGAAACTTAATGTCACTTTATTTAGAAGGTAAAAAGTGCTTATGAATATTTAAACAAGAGATTCCACGAGAATGCTAGGTGCATCTTATTTAAACTGATATGGAGCATTTTCCGTTACGATCAATTAGGCTTATTATTTTTATTAAAAGGCAAACAAAAAAATATCATACTATTTATGTCCAGCCTCATGGTCTAGTGATCAGCGTTTCTGACTACTGTTCATGAGGTCCCGGGTTCGGTTCCCGGTCAAACCATTGGAATTTTTCCTTAAAGGGAATTATTCCTGTGGTTTAGCATGGTCTGGAATTTAGGTCCAGTTTAGATTAAGAATTCTCCTGGCGCTTCATTATCATTTATTACCCATCATATCATCGGGGTATCAATCCCGCCTTCTAGGCGCCCCAAATTCAGAAGTGGGTTATAATTACGCCAATGCCAGGAGAGAAACCAGAAATGTAGAAATGAAAACTGGGGCACTAAAAAAAGTCTAAAAATGCACTTTGTTGAACAGCGTTAATAGAAATTATGAGGTAATAACTGTTAAGTTATTAAGCAACGCCACTGAAAGTGGAATTGAATAACAACACTTTAAATACAATTATTAAAACATAACATTTGATAGATTAAATTCAATACTCTTTCATCTATCAATTTATAGATATGAGATTTATATATATAGCAAAAGAGTACGATATCTCTACCAAGTATATGTATCATAGATTAATAACTTTATAATATGACATCGCGGGAAATGTATAGGATAAGTGGCTCCGCGGTGCAAGACATTTTATGCTCTCATCTCGCATTTGGAGTCTCGAGTTAGCTTCTCGGTCACTCCATATGGGTTTCGTGGTGGAAGAAACGGAGGCTAGGCAAGTTTTACTTGGGATTTCTCCTGTTTTCCAAAGCAACAAACTTAATTCCACCATTTCTTCACACTCATCTCATTCATATAACTTCATCTACCTTTGTGACGTTGTCGGTCGGCATCCTTGTAATTTACCAACCTTCAATATAAGGAACTTCATCGCATCTCATCCTTCATCCTGGCACTGTGTCGGGCACGAGTTGTGGAAGTTCATAAATAAATAAATATTATATATATATATATATATATATTTTTTTTTTTTATTTATTTGAAAGCTCACTCATTGAATATTATCACAAATTATCATTAAAATTACAACAAAAGAAACTCGTTATGAAGTCTGTGTCTTAGAATGAAGCCTCCAGATTATTGAATCTAAACCAAACTCAATCGTGCGACAAGTCTTCAAGTCCTAGGCCTATCAGCCGAAAACCCACTTCGCTCTTTTACAAAGTAGACTATAATCTAGATAGTACATATATAGGTTCTGAGATTAGTCTGTCGAGTCACACAGCTGTTATAAGAATTGTTTTTTAGAGTTACCCAAATTAATCACACTTTTTGATGAACACTGACACAATTTTTGTCAAAATTCCATTAAATGCTGGGAATCGAACCAGTTTAGTTCTCAAAGCTCTGTGCCAAGGCTTGATATCTTAGACTGCTGCATTCTTCACTATTTATATTATTTAAAATATCAAAATATTCCTATCAATTATTTTATCCGTCTGTTGCATGTTATGTTCATTAACACAAGATTATGTATCCGTTTAAATCTAGAATTTATTAACCTTCACTTCTAATGGTATGATGTCGCTGCTTACTAATCCGACCTTACGTTTCTTAATTTATTTATATTTTACAAGTTTAGTTGAGAAAAAAAATCTTGAGATTTCTCTCGTTTCTCCTGCCTAAAATTTCATTCCACCACCTCTCCATAATAATGTTACCCAGTTGCGCCCATATCAATTCGATCGCATAGTACTTACAATGATAAGGTGCCGGAAGAACAACGGTAAGGTCCAGCCTCTTGAGCAAGGAGCTCAATTATGTATATTGGAGGCTTGGGTTTGTGTATTTTCAGCAACTCCAGTTGTATAAATCAGCGCTATAGGCTACATTATGTGTCAAAATAAAATTCATAATATCCTCTTTTGTGTTTGCACTCATTGGGGGCTTGTCGATTTTTGTGCAGTGGTATTGCGTGTTGTAAGGTATGATTGTTTGAGAGGGGGGATATTGGGCAAATGTTTCTATTTGAACTATGATAAGTAATGCGTAGCGTCCATGTTCTCGTCGTCTTAGAATGAAATGCCCATAATGCACCTTTTACGAACCAACGAACAGAAATCGCATGTCTTTAACACTTTTCAGCCACTGTACTTATTTTCCTTAAAATGCATTTCTCTAAGGAGAGTTGACATTGAAGTTACCTCACAATTGGACATATTCTTTTCTGAAGGGATTCCGTAAGTCAACCCCTTGTTGGAATTATCCCTTGAGAATAAATTGATATAGACTCTTTATGATCGCTTACGACCCTTTGGTCAAAACTGTCTCAGATTTTTTTTAAGTTTCCTGCTCATTCCTGGACTTCTAAGTTAATTTCCTTCCTTGTCAAACGGCCCACACTTCTCTGTCGTTACTTCAGGTACCGTGTTCTTGTTCATACAACACGCATCAGCTGTTTTTTGTATCACTTGCGTAAAATGCAATAAACTACAATTGTTCTAATACTCTTTTTTAAAACCATCTCTAACGTTAAAAATTGCTTCTCTGGTATGCGAATTGATAGTCTTGCGACTCGTTCGCTGCATTATGATGCTTTAAATTCACAGATAACATCGCACTGTAATAATACTGCAACTCTTTCGTCCACCACACGAGTTCATACTGACTTGACAACACCGATTTGTTGTATAATAATAATAATAATAATAATAATAATAATAATAATAATAATAATAATAATAATAGTTGCGTACGTATGCGGGATGAAATTTATTCATAGAGTTATAAAGCATATTGCATCAGCAGTTCATTTCTTGTGCAGGATTCACACCACCACAGTACCGATATGTATTCACTTTTATGTTAGTAAGTGCTATAATGTTCCTGGGAGTTCAATTGCGCTTTGAGTACGCTCTAATGGAACTGGTGGAAATCAGATCTATAGATACGATGTATATTTTCTTTATAAAAATATAAGTGTATTTAACATTTAACAGCTAAGGTGAATAGTGCCGAATATCTGCGCTTTAAAATACCTAACATTTTGCACAGATCATTTTTTCTGACTTGTAGTTGTTTTACGTGTCTTAAATCCGCGCAATTTGGGGACGCGAGAGCGATTTTTAAAAAATCTCTTTAACTGTCCTTCACATCTAATGGTGCGATGTTGCTTCTTAACGATCTCGATCTTACTTCTCATAATTTATTTGCATGTGACAAGTAGGCCCATAGTGGAGAAAAGATCTTCAGATTGCTCTAGTTTAACTTGCCAAAATTTAATTCCACCACTTCTCAATACTCATGTAATCCATTTCGTTTCATTAAATATTACGTGATGTTACTGTAGTGCAACAGGCTTGCAGTACAAACAAACTGCTAGGAGTCGACTCAGTAGACGTGGTATCAGGACGCGTCCAACTGCCAGGTAGATTAGGTTGGACAATGAACAGTCCGTGAATTGTTTATTGTTCATTTCTACTCGGGAAAACTTAGTTCGGAGCCATGTAATTTTCTCCGACGAAATAACAGTCTCGAGTACAAGTGACGCGACGGTCCTGTTCGTGTATGTCACATAGATGGCTCCCAATATGATGCTTGTTGCGTGTATCTGGTTGCGAAAGTCGGGTCCAATAACCGTTTAATATTGGTGGTGGATTTCCTAGGATCGGCCAGAAATTCAAGAATATAAACACAGGAGAATCAACACGGCAACCTATCTCCATATATTTGATCTGAAAGAATACTTGTGTTCATACATTCGGTACACTACGCCCTTCGGGTTCATAAATGGATTTGTGAAAGGCGTGACTTCCATCCCTTCCATTTCCCTCCGATGTCATCTAATATGAATCCAATGAATATGTGAAGACGAGAGAAAAACAACTTTACACATCAAATGGCGATGACCATACCACAGACCAAATAAGAAATTGTATGAAGGATAAGGGAACGGGAAAGGAGAGTGATGATGGAAAGCAACACGGTAAAGGGGGAAAAATCTCGCTGTGGCCCGCCGACATTATCTTTCCATAACAGACAGGTTTCGAACTTGGTATCCCGTTTTTGGCAGTCGCTCGTGCTAGGAACGCGACCGGCACGGCGGGGGTTATATATAGGTTACCAAGTGTGTCCCGGTTTAAATCATGTTATTGTCAATTGTTTTTAATTATATAATTCGTCCCTATATTTATCTTTGCTATATTCCTCTCATTAAATAGGCTGAAAAGAATAATTAATGAGTGAAGACATAGTATATTTAAACACAAACAGACTGATTACATATTAGTTCTCAGTATTCTATTATAATTGTTTCCGAAACCCATTTCGAGCTGTTTAAATAAACGTCTCTTGTTGTACATCTATGGAACTTAAGCTCACAAGAGTCCCCATGGTCGAATACTTTTTTTAATGGAATTTCAGTCTATATGAAATCGATGCTCACTCAAACATCATAGGCATTTCATGAGGAATATGGGTAGTTACATTAAGTACCAGCACCTGTAAAAGGAAATTAGCTATAAGGGCGTGAGAACCGATATAATCACCACATATCACACCAACATTGACTAGATTATGATGAAAGTTAAAATTAAATTGTACCTGTTGGCAGGTGCTGTCGTCCTCAACTTTGTTAATATATTCTATATAAAATTAACTGGAGCGCTTTCGGAAGTTGCCTTCCATCTTCTGCAGGTTGAGTTTCCGTCACTTGTTGTTGTTGTGTACAGTGATGTATACTCCAACTGTTTGTAACAGCAACTGACTTGTTTTTGACGATCTCGTATAATGGGTTTGACTGGGGTGCGTTCTCATTGAGAAGTGAGGTGTTGTTTGTTTCCTTTATAATTTCAAGGTCTTCAAATATATTTATCCTAGCTGGAATGTTTTCTCGGTGGATTATCCTGAGAGTGTTTTCAATTGTGTTCATTCGATGACCTGCGTTAATGAGATGTTTAGCATAGCTTGATTTATCACCTTCGTGTATAAAATCTTTTAGGTGTTCTTTATATCTTGTATTGAAATTTCTGCTTGTCCTGCCAATATAAAATTTATTACAATCTTTACATGTTAGTTTGTAGACTCCCTTGTTGTTGAATTTGTTGTATTCTTCTATGCCATTGTATTTATGTTGTTTAATTTGTTTCCTGTTTTATAAGCTGTGTTAATGTTTTTATTTATCTTTTTCAAAGTTCAAGTTAATTTTATATACAATATATTAACAAGTTGAGGACGAGGGCACCTGCCAACAGGTACAATTTAATTTTTAACTTTCATCATATGACTTCACCTCAACGGAATTTGATATGAATTTTACTTGTATTGATTGACTAGATTATAGTTCTTCTCTGTGCTGGCACATGTGAATGTGAGGTCATATCCACGAGGGCCTGCTAGGTCTGTCGTGCCATAGAGTTTAGTACCACAATTTCAAATACAAACGTATGCATTATCCATTTAAATAATTTCTAAATATCATTATTTTATTACCTTTATTTTTCAGGGATTAAAAATACAGAAAGATTTTATATTAATTGGCGTTCAAGTATACTTGAGGCACACGAATTTACAATAAAAATTATAAATAATTAATAAGAACGTTCGAACAAGAATTTCCACCGTTAAATAAAAGTAAGTAGTGACGCTCTGCTGCTTCTACTACAACTGAAATTTTATATAATAGCAAATAAGTTTATTTTTAATTCATAATTCTCTGCCTCGCCCTAAGATGGCGAGAGCAATAAATCTGAAATCGCGACACTATCGTTCAGTTTAAAATACATTCTGTTTTTAATCAGAAACCAACTAAAAACAAAATGCAAATATCAAAGAAATGGAAGGTGACATAAATAGAACAAATATTTCCATCAACGAAATTGATGAAGTTATTATGATTCTAAATCCATAAATATTGGTGAAAGGTAAAAAATAAATACAATTGATGAAGAGGGTTATGAACTCCCAAAAAATAAACAAAAGCAAATAATGCAAACGATGTTTCTCCTACACTTCTTATCACAGGCTCTGTACCAAATAATGTGAATCTGAATATGGAAATACAATTGCGAATACAAATACTCAATCCACTTCTCAACCTACGAATCCGAAAACAACGCATACTACTGTAGTACCCCCTGTAAGAATAGTATTTGTATTGTAAGCCCATGTTTTCCCTTTACAGAGATTTAGGCGCTCTCCCCTTACAGGGAAGAATTTGAACCATACTAATTTTAGTTACACTTGTTTTCGTATAGATGTCATTTTGAGTGGTACGTGATCAGCATTCCGCCTCATACTGTGACATCTAGGAAACCAAGGTAGTACTAGGACGGGGAAATTCGGTAAATTTTGCTTAGAGGCCTTTTCATTCAGGCTTATGGATTTTTTACGAGCCTGAAAATCTTCAGACTCGGGGATCCATGGCATAAAGTCCCTCCCGGAGAACTTGCTCCTTGGATTTTTCCGTCCTAATAAATCGATCGAACCCGGCCGGGTTTGAACCCGTGACCCTCGGGAGCAGAGGCAAGGAGCATAGCCACTAGTCCACCGCGGCCGATTATAAGAATAGTACAAAAATATATTTTATTGGATTCATAAAGGATATCAAGAAATATTTGACATAGCATATCTTAAAATCTGGTGTGAAAATACCAAGCTATTAGATAATTTTAACCCTTCAGAGGGGAGGTGATAGAATGTTACTCAACTGAGGAGGTGATGTGCTCAGAACACCCAGAAATAATTATGTTCTAAACTTCTAAACTGCACAAATTATACGAACATGGTTACTTTATGTACCTACAGAGAAACATATTTTAATAAATGAAAAGTAATATTTATATATGCCCTATGCACATAGGCAATTTCAGGCATTTTTTTTAACTTTCAAAGCAAATACTCGAATCCTAACCCCATTTATATTTTTCTGGCATAAGCAGATAGTTGGTCATTAAGAAAGACGGAAAATTTTAAAATGAATTCCTATACAGCATACAAAATTCTGCCACCAAACTTACATGTATAATAATGGTCATTTTAAATTCTATAAAGAAGAATATCTTTAGGCTTTGTTAGTTCGCTGAATAAACACATTATCGATACTCCTAAAATATGGCAGAGTAATATAAAGGAAAAACTTAATAAACACGAAATTCAATATTTTATACATCCAATCTATGATCAAATACAAATTAAAACATCACTGAAAGGAATTCCACCGGACACCAGAGATTAAGTTATAATTACTGAATTAATACACAGATGTATCCTGTGTCATATATCAGATAAATTAAAACACCGGTAATAGTTCAAAATGTTATAATTGCAAGGAATGTAGTCACAAAACAACTTGCTGATGTATCATAAAACAAGTTAAGAAACATTTCAAACCCTAAATTGTGGGAACGGTGGGGGCGAGAACATTTTGCAAAAAAAAAATTATCCAACTCTACCCCAATTTATGTGGAACCTTCAAAGTCTAAAAACAAAACAAATTCCAATAACTAACATGAACAGTAAGAGAGAATTTCTAACTTTAAAAACAATTTGGAATAGAACAGATGACAATATAAATGTACAACAGAATCCTGAAAATAACACTAATGATATTTTAGATATTTTAAATTTTATTAAAGATTTGAATGTTGGATAGAAAGTGGCGGGTTATAACAAACGGTGTTTGAACGTAAGGCAGCCCAGGACACTTTTATTGAAATAGGGGTTTTAATGGAGACTATTTTCTCAATTTTAATTGCTGTTAATTACAGTCGGTAAATCACTAGGTGTCTTAGGGCCAGTTTCACCAACAGAGGTAACTGTATTACACCGGTTTTCTCCATATATAATTCATAGCTTAAATTGGCGTAATACAGTTTACCTCTGTTGGTGAAACCGACCCTTAATATATTATAGTTAGTGCTAATGGGGATAGAAAGGAAAATTAATGATTTACAATTACTAAGTAAAAAAACTGAATTGTATATAATTTTAAATAATAAGATTAAATTGTCAAATTATAGAAATTCATAAATTAAAATAAACTAAATATATAGAAATGAAATCAGACAACCTTACGAGTGTGCGGCCCTATAGATTAAACAAAATATTCCAAACTCCCGTAAAAATTAGTTAAATTTTAATGATATTGAGACAGTCTCCATTGAAGTTCTAATTAATAATACACCCATAATTATCGGCTCCATCTATTATTCTCTCAAAATAATATTAATCAAAGCGAATTTAAAGAACTAATAAATTTGAAACAAACATTTGCGAGAAATTTTTAATGCTAAAAATACTAAATGGAGATGAAAAAAATATTCGGGGCAAATTAATTCACGATTTTTTTTCAGAGATTTATTGTTTTAACATTTTAAGACCTGTGTTTTGATATTTTATAAATACTTTTGAACTCACTATATGCTTGAAACCATATATTTTAGTTAGCGGTTTTCGTAAATGTACAAGCAAAGTTAGAAATTACTGAAGTAGGAAAACCTGATTAAGGTTATAACATATAAACAACCTTTTAATGTTTATTAATGAATAATAATGTTAATAATGGGACAGTTATTTTCTTCTCACAGATTAATGAGAAAATTGTTCTTCAGTAATTCCTTCTTACTCTCGATCTTTCTTTATAAGGTTACTCAGGTTAATTAAAACGTGACACATATTTGTTGTGGTCTACCGTAACACAACTTCTATGATCAGTTTCAATATTTTCTTAAGGTTGAAGAGTTTTAAGAAGTTCTTTTTGCCAACAATTCCTTTCACTTGAGCCCAAATAAAATCGCTCGCGTTGAACTTACTATGATCAGGTGGCAGACTAACAACGTTATATCCAGCCTCTTGAGCAATGAGGTCAATTGTCTATATTTTAGACCTGGATTTCTTTATTTTCAGCAACTCGAATAATTCAGTTTTTTTTTATCTGCGCCGCAGTTTACATTAAGCCTGAAAAACGAATTGATAGTACCTCCTTTTATGTTTCCACCCGTTGCTGGCTTATCGATTTTTGTAGAGTGGTATTAGGCGTGGTAACTAATATTTGTTTCAAAGTGGGATGTTAGGAAAAACGCTTCTACCTAAACCCTTGAAATGAAATGCGTAGCGTCCATATTCCTGTGGTAATCGAATGTCTTTCAATTAATTCCCATAATGCATCTTCCACGATCTCACGAACATAACCCGTATGAGACATGATGATACGACCACCTTCATCTGTTAAAGTAAAGTAAAGTGATCCCACAACAGGCCCGGAGACCTTTGGGGTAGTAGGAGGTTAAGGCTCCCACTTTTTCTAGACTTTATGTCAGCCGGGTTGTCAGCCCTGCGTGACGGCCGCCTTTACCCCCAGAACAAGCGTCTGGTACTCACTTCCGTTAGAGGCTGAGTCGACTCCAGGGCCATAGTGCCGCCAGAGGGTTTGGGTCAGTTTAAAAATCCTGACCCCAACGGAACTTGAACCGTCGATCCTCCGGCTTGTAGCTCAGTGCCTTAACGACTACGCTACGGCGTGCCCCTCCTTCATCTGTTGGTATACGTAAAGTTGAGGATGCAGTGTCGTCGGACCATAATTTAGAGACACGTTGATTAAAGTTTACCATATTTCGTCAGGAAAAATTATGTTATCGAAATCGTTGTCATGATTTTCCTTAGAAATTTACAAAGCCATAAAACAATGAAATTAACACTTTTTGGCCACTGTACAACTTGTAATTATATTCATTTCTCTATGGAGAGCTGGCATTGAAATTACCTCAGCCTTCAAAAGTTGCCTTTCTTTGTTAAGGAATATCTTAATTCAATCCCTTGTTGGAATTTCCCCTCTAGAATAATATTGGTATATATGATCGCGAATGACCATCTGGTCAAGACTGTCTTTGATACGTTTTTCACGTTTCCTACTCCTCCTGGGCTTCTCTGTTATTTTTCGTCCTTGTCAAACTTCTCTGTCGATATTAAGGCGCCGTGCACTTGTTCACACAACACGCATCAGCTGTGCATTGCATCACTTGCGTAAAAGACAATATACTACCAATGTTCTCAAGCTGTTTTTCAAAACCATCTCTCATGTTAAGAATTGTTCCTCTGGTTTGCGAATTGTTAATCTTCCGAAATCATTCGATGCATTATTTTGCTTAAAATTAATAATACTGCAAATATTTCGTCCACCATACAAGTCCATACTGAATTGACAACATCGTTTAGTTTTGTAAATCACGTGTAACGATTGCACCAAAAATCGGATAGGTGTGGGCATGCCGGATATTCAACAGCTCCACTGTAGCAACAAGGAACTTACAGCTAGCAGCAGAAGAATACTGATCCGTATACAAGAATAGACTTGGCAATTTCATAACATTTTCTGTAAGTAATTCATATGTCAGTGATTGCTAACCATGACGACGATCACTGTTAGTGAAATAACTAGTCAGCGGGAAAAAAGTTGTGGTATGATTAGTTATCGGTTTTTACATATATTTGTTGATGCTCTCTGCTGCTGCTTATCGCTTAGTCTTATCTGTTTCTGCTCGCTACTTCTCATGCTGTCTACTTACTAATAACATTTTTGTTATTAATATTGTTTTATATAATCATTTTCAGAGATTGAGAAAAACAAAACAAAAATGTCAGTGATAAATGTGAAAATAAGAAAGAAGAAAAGATTAGTGCCAATACTGATAATACGTGTACTACTCTTACTACTACTGCCATTACTTCTATTGCTAACAATAATAACAACACAAAATAATACAAAATATATAATAACTACTTCCGCTTCGCGAATTTAAACAAATGGTAAAATATAAGAATAAATGGAAGACAGAAGAACATTCAGGTAGAACAGGTGTTGTTATTGCTAGTAAAATAATGGTATTAATAATAATGATGATAATAATACTTACTCTTACTTTCTTATTCACTGGCACTATCGAACCCATAGGTTATTGGCCGCGCAGACATAAGCCCTCCATACATCCCTATCCTGGGGTAATGCTGTCCAATCATTCTCTGTATAATCTATTTCCCTCAAATCATAGTTAATGTTATTCTCCCACCTCATTCTTGGTCTACCACCTGGGCGTTTTCCCTCTGGTTTTCCTACAAGGAGCTTCCATGCAACTTTTTCATTCCCCATAAGTACCACATGAATTGCCAATAGCAGTCTACGAGACTTAAGTATTCATATTATATCTGGCTTCCTATAAAGACAATGCTGTTCACTGTTATGTAGTCTTATCCATTCACCTGTCTGTTCATCTCTCTTTGGTCCAAAAATGTTCATAAGTACTTTATTCTCAAATACCAGTAATCTCCTTTCCTCTCTTAAAGTAAGAGTACGCTTACCTATTATAAAGGAAAAGGTGGAAATCAGATCTATAGAGACGGTGAATATTTTCTTTATAAGAGTTTAAATATATTAAACACTTATCAGATAACGTCAACAGTACCGGCACCAGGAAAACGAAACCAGCTATTAGAGTGTGAGAGCCTATATAATCACCACATATCACCCCAATATTGTCTAGATAACAGTTTTTATCTGTGCTTGACACATGTGATTGTGAGGCTATAAAACTTGATCCTCCTAGGTCTGTCGCGCTGTGGAATATAGGAACATAAACTCAAATACAAATAACATATTTATATCCATGATAATTAATTTATTATTATTTTATTTACATTCCTTTTGTCTTTCAGGCATTAATAACAAAAATATCTATAATTATGGGAGTTGGAGAATAAATTGTGACATAAGAATTTACAAGAAGCAAGATGAATCACTAATCAGGTTATCCAAAGAAGAAATTCCATCTTCAATTAAAAGTAAGTAGTGACCCTTTTCGACTTCTCCTTCTACTCAAACTGTTTATAATATCAAATAAATATCTCTTTAATTCATAATTCTCTGCCTTGCCCCAAGTTGACAAAAAACGCGGCTCTATCGTCCAGTCTAAACTATCTTTTGTTGTTAATCAGAAACGAACTAAACAAAAAAATTAAATATTAAGGATACGGAAGGTACCATAAATAGTTCTTACATCAAAATTGTTGAATTCATAATATGTAATGATAATAATTATAGAACATTTGGTGAAAAGACAAAAATAAGTATAATTGATGATGAGCGTTATGAACTCTAAAAAAAATAGGCAAAAAACAAATAATGGAAACTTTGTCTCTCCCACACGTCTTACCACAAAACAATTAGGCACTCTATCAAATAAAGTGATTTTGTAATATGGAAATACAATTACGAATAAAAATACACAATCCACTTCTCGACCTACGAATCCGAAAACAACGCATACATCTGTAAAATCCCGTTTAAGAATATTAAAAAATAATGGTATTATTAGATAAACAAATAATACCATGAAATATTTGACGCAGCATATCCCAAAATCCAGTATGAAAATTAATAAAGTACATATATAATTATAAATCTTCAGAGGGGATGTGATAGAATATAAATCAAATGAGTATGTGGGGTGTTATAAATTCCTAAAAACAATTACTTTTCATTTATAACTTGGACTGCTAAACTGCACAGATTAACAAATACTGTTAGTTTATTTATATACAAGTAGAATGCCTATGTTTTAAATGTACTAGAAATGGAAAAAATTAGTGAAATTACAGTAAATGTCAATATTTGTAATATTTCGTGAATTCTTAATTAATATTGATTTAGTCTGCTGTACGATGTAAATATATGAAAACATTAATAATGTAGGTAACATTAGACTATGGAGAAACAGAATTTAATAAAGGAAATATATTAATTCATACAGATAGGAAGATTCTAGCACTTTTTTTGCTTCCAAAGGCAAATATTTGAATTGTAATCCGTTTTATATTTTTCTGGCACTACAAGTTAGTTAATATTTGATGTAGAGTTAACTTATACAATGCATTTCGATACAGCACTCAAAATTGTGCAACCAAACGTATATTGTAATAAATGTCTTTTGAAAATCTATAAAGAAGAATATATTTAATTTAGCTAGTTCTCTCAATAGACACATTATCAGGAATCCTAAAATAACATGGCAGAGCAAGCCTACAGCAACTCTCTTTATTTACCGTAACCTTCCAGTTACAGGCCTACTTAATTCTATGAATGTTTATGAACTACATCAAAAATTGACAATGAAATACCTGTGGAAACTGGTATTAAAGAAATATTGTTCACAAGAAGCATTTTATTTTCTTAGAAACGAAGAGTATTTTTGTCGACATAATTACAAAACATAAATTTTAGACATTAATAAGAAGGCAAATAAATGTTACAAAATATTAAATTATATTATATTTAGTAAAAATTAATTTTTAGCTTAGGATCGAATAAGATCTCCACCTTCAAAATTAAGGATTAATAAAATAGACAATGAACATAGTACACAGCAAAGTCAATACTTTACATATCCAATATACAATATTATACAATTTAATTATATATAAACAGTACTGAATGTACTTCCACCGGACACCAGAGATGATGATATAATTATTCAGTTAATATCACAGTTATATCCTGTGTCATTTACCGGAAAAATTAAAAATATGGTAATACATCAAACCGGAAATAGACAACAGCCTTCATTACCTATGTGGATATTAACAATTAACAAAACTAAATGATTAGGGATTTCGCTAACTTTAACATATGTGGTATATTCGCGTGAGGAAAGAAGAATATAGGAGGAGAGATTGCATTCCTCAATGTTATAATTACTAGAAACTTGTTCACAAGCAATTTGGTGTACGGATACCCAATATATATTCAATGTGCTGCAAGTCATGAAAGGAGGAAAAGCACATCTCAGACCCTAAATTGTGGGAACTGCGAGGGAAGAACATTTATCACATGACAAAAATTCTCCAAATTTTTGCCAATTAATGTCCAACCTTCAAACTCCATTAGCAAAACAAATTCAAACAACTAACATGAACAGTAAGTGAGAATTTCAACACAAAACCAATTAGGAATACAACAGATTGTAATAGGAATGGGAAAATAATCCTGATTATAACATTAATGATATTTCATATATATTAAATTACATTAAATTATTGAACATAGGATAGATAGTGACGGAATTCAAACAAACTACGTTTAAACCTAAGACAGCCCCTGACACGTTTATTGAAATATTTATAATAATGGAGACTGGCATCGAACGTTTTAATGCCTGTAAATTACAGACGGAAAATCACCTGGAATCTTAATAGTTAATGATAATGGGATAGAAAGGAAAATAAATAATTTACAAATGCTAATTAACAAAATTCAGTTAGATGTAATTTTAATTAATGAGATTAAATTGTCAAATTATAAAAGAAAATAAAAGCAACCAAAAATATAGAACAGAAATCAGACAGCCTTACGAATGTATGGCCCTATCTATTAAATGAAATATTCCATACTCCGGTAAAATCTTATTATTTTGATGACATTGAGACAGTCACCATTGAAATCCCTATTGATAATACACCCACACTTACCATCTCCATCTGTTACTCTCCAAAAATAATATTAATCAAACCGAACATAAAAATCCAATGAATTTGAAACAAAATTGTATATTTGCCTGAGATTTTTAATTCTTAGAATATATAATGGACATGTAACAAAAAAAAAAATTCCGGGGGAAAGCAATTGACAAATTATCATAGATTTATTGTTTTAACATTTTTGAACCTTATATTTCTAATACTTTATAAATACTTTTGACACTCTCTGTTTACTTGGATTCATACATTATACTTAGAACCATAATTAGAAATATCTGAAGTGGAAAAAACTCCACAATAGATTATAACATATACAATCATTTTAATGTTAATTAGTGATTAACAATTTTGATTAATAATGGAAATGTCATTTTCCTCTCACAAATTAATGAGAAATTTGTTCTTCAGTATTTCCTACTTACTCCCAATCTTACATTATAAGGTTCATCGGGAGACATGAAAAAGCCACGCAATTTCGTGTGGTCAACTGTAAAACAACTTCTGCTATCAACTTCAATATTTTGTTAACGAATATGATAATAAGGTGTCCTTTTCTCCAACAATTCCTTAACATGAGCCCAAATCAATTCTCAGGCAGAGTACTTATTTTATAAGGGTCGCATACGAACAATGTTATGTTCGGTCTGTTCAGGAATGATGTAGATTGTGTATATTGGACACTTGGATTAGTTTATTTTTAGAAACTCGAATAATTCAGTCTTTTTAATCGGCGCTGCAGCGTACATCATGCCTCAAAAGCAAATTGTTAATATCCGATTTTCTGTCTGCGCCCGTTGGTGGCTTGTAATATTTGTTTCAGAGGGGAACATTGGACCGGCAAAAGTATCTACTTAATCCATGAAATGTGATGCGTGGCGTCATCTTCTTATGGTAATCGAATGTCTTCTGAGAATTAAATTCCCATAATTCACCTTTCAGGAACTGGTGAACAGAACACTCATGGCACACGACCTACTTAACCTGTTGAGGATGTAGCGTCGTCGGTCCATATTTTAGAAACACCATATTTAGTCATTAAAAATGAAGTTATTTTAATCCTATATCATGATTTACCGTAGAAGTTTGCAAAGCCATAAAACAATGATACTAACACATTGCGGCCACTGTTCATTTCTCTATTGAGAGCTTACATTGAAGTAATCACAGACTTGAAAAGTTTTTTTTTTTTACTTCTTAAGGAATATCGTAGGTATTGCTGAAATTTCCCCTCGAAAATAATATTGATATCTACATGATCACGTAGTAATACTATGGTCAAGACTATGTTTGGTTTTCAAGTTTCCTGCTCTTTTCTGTGCTTCCCAGTTAATTTCCTTCCTTGTGTAATAGCCCACACTTCTCTGTCGTAACTTCGGGTGTTGTGCACTTGTTCTCACAGCATCTGTTATTTGCATTACTTTCGTAAAAGATAAAAACAATCATTATTTTCAAGCTCTTTTTTCAAAATCATCTCTAATCTTAAGTATTGTACCTCAGCTTTCTGAACTTACAGACTTCCGTCTCAATTGCAGCATTATGGAACTTAAAATTCACAAGGTAACATCACACTGTAACAATGCTGCAACTGTTTCGTCCACCACACAAGTCCATATTGACTTGACAGCATCGTTTTGTTTTGTAAACCACGTGCAACGATATCGTCAACAATTGAGTAGGTCTGGCCATGTCGGTTAATAAAACGACTAGGAGATAGTAGTTATGAGCTGTAGCTAACGATTTTAAATTCGTAGTACAGGATTAGGCTTGGCTCTACTGTAACATTCTCTGTAATGATTCATACGTCAGTGAATGATAAACATGACGACGACCACCTCTATTAGTGAAACAGCTAGTCTGCAGAAAAAAAAAACTGTCGTTTGATTAGATATCGGTATTTACACAACTTTACACTAAATACTAATGCTTATTGACGCACTCCCTTACTGCTTGTCGCTTACTCTTTAGTCTTTTCTGCTTGCTTCTTCTTCTTCTGCTGTCACTACTTACTAATAATAATATTTATTATTATTATTACTTTTTTATATTTTCATTTTCAGAAATTGAGGAGGTGAAGAAAACGAAGTCAAGTAAGTAAGATGAGTGAAAATTGAAAAGAAAAAAGGTAAGATTTAACACTTACAATACTCGTACTACTCTTACTTCTACTACTACCATTACTTCTGTCGCTAATAATAATAACATAAAACAATAAAAAATATAATTACTTCATTTTCTTCGAAAAGTTAATCAAATGATAGGGTAGGGTGGGGCTATTTCGCGCATTTCAAATTTAAATCAGTATTATAATTATCTTTTAAAAATTGATATGTTTAATTACTCTATAATTAACGCTTATTTACTTACCTATATAATATAATATTAATCATCCTTAAATACTAGTATAACACTGAATAAAAAAAACTTATAAAATTGTCTGTACTATACACCTTATGTAAACACAGTGGGGCTAATCCACGCATGGAGAGGGGCTATTTCGCGCACTAAACTTATCACCATAAACAATTATCACACGCAAATTGTTTCTTCCCAACTGCACCCACACACAGTTCGTGGAACGAATTCATACATTTATGACAGCTGATCCACTCTCCCTTCTTAAAGACTTCTCAGAGAAGTATCTCGGTTCACAAAAAGAGCATGACACATCCTTCATTCGTCTCGTTATCTGGAGGCAACGGAGTCTGTCCGTAGAGCCTGTATAGAAGCTGTTTGAAAAAAGCCATCTACACAGGGAGGAAGGCAAAAATCACAGTCAATGAGGCGCGGAAGGAAGGAATGCAGGAGGGAGAACAGATCACGTGGCATTACTCATTTCGCTCTCGATCTTCAAGTGAGAATGATATCTATCGGAAAACTGAAAGACTTCTCTACTCATTTTACCAACAGACTACAGTTTTAGCGCCCTTTTAGCTGTTATTTCCACATTCGAGTCGGACATCAAATGTTTCGAAGTCCGCTTAGGCTGGCGTTTTAGCTCTGCAGTCAAGTTTATTTATTTATTATTTTTGTAAGGGATTGTAAATTTATTGTTGGTCCGTTGTCGTAGATTCACAAGTAAAAGAACCTCAAGCCTTAAACGAGAGGGATATGAGCAAAATTTACCGGCCCATTGGTGCCCAGTTTTGAACTTCACGCTAATGACCAGAATTGTTAAAGAGCGTCTGTGAATGAAATATTACGGCTACTAATTTACATTTTTCCTCCTCCATGGCATGGAGAGCCTGGCTGACCCTTAGCCTACCAGCCGACTAATGGGTTCATATCCACATGTGTTAATCATAGAGAAGAACGATAATCCTGCCAGGTGTCACATGTGGTCAGCATATCAGGCACCCCAGTCGCCAAAGCTGGTTTTCTCAATCTGGCAACCGCTACTAATTGTAGCTACCCCGAATTTGTAAAGATGCTGGGTGGGCACTGGACCCATACTGACCGAAATTCCAATAGATTTTTTTTTTCGTGGGGACTGGAACCGCTTAGCAACGAGGCATAATGCCTTACGACGCTCAGCTATGAGGGGCACATACTACTTCTACTATTTTAATTAATTAGTAATGTGTTAGTAACTCAATTTTACTACAAACCTGTCTTAATTTAGTGCGTAAAATAGCCCCATAATCGGTGCGCGAAGTAGCCCCATATTACAATACGTTAATAAAATTTTTATTATGCTCACCGTCACTTAATAGTCTCACTATCTGCTGTTTTTATAATTAATTTCTAAGACCATAACCTACATGCAGTTCTATTTTAAAGCTAAAATAATTCAAATGCGAATGTTATAGCTTAATAATTGAGACTGGAATGTATTCAAACAGGTGGTAAGAAGACGGAATACGGTTTTTACCTCCAACAAAAGA